>VDFB02150930.1:0-42911 GCA_007258455.2 Sequoia sempervirens
ATCAATCCTAGTTTGTCTTTCAACAAAATCCCAAATAGATCACTGAAATTGTCACATATCCATACACTCGTGAACATCGTGCGAAAAATCCAAAAACACTTGCAAAATCTCATCAAAAATTCAAAAACATCAAAATCATGTACATCTAAAATCCAAAAACATTCAAAAGATTGTAAAGTCAAAATCCCAAAACATCCAAAACACATCAAAATCCCTAAACATGTCAAAACATCAAAAATCCAAAAACAATACCATGTCGAGCTATGTTGTCTTTGAGCTTGAACGTAGGCAAGGCTATCACTAATGTGCCCCTGAGACACTTTAGGTTAGCATTCCATCATAATAAACTAACAATCCATCAATTGTTCATTTCTCATCAATAAGCAAGTCAAGTTAGTTGAACTACGTGGTATTTGCATGTATAACGTAGGAAAGGCTCATCTTTGATAATCCCATGAGGCCCTTAGGATAGTCTTTTAGGTTAGGTTCTTGGTAAAATCTCATAAAACCCCTAAACATTTGAAATCTTAGAACTCAAAAAACACAAAAATATTTGAAAATTGAAAACCCAAAACATTGGAAAACCTTGGAAAACCCTAAACAACCTCAAATAATTGAAAACCAAAACATTCACATAAACTTTCAAAAAGACCAAAAATAGCCTCAAAACATTTCAAAAATACCAAAAACATTGAAATATTCTAGAAAATACCAAAACCATTCATCCCATTTTGCTTTCACCCACAATAAACCTTCATACATAATAAATCAATCATCACAATCACCCTTTGGAAAAAAAACAAAAAAAAAGTACAACAATCAACAAAGGTAGAACCTTTAAACATAACAAATCAAACTCTTGATCATCATCAAACATGTCAATCAAACCTTATATCAATGACCTTTCAAACAACCTATCAACCAGCCAACATCTAATAACACGTCCTAGGATGCATCCCTACAATGGGAATTATCATTGGCAATCACTTTGGATATTTATCCTAAACAAAACACACCCTTTGGCAAGAGATATAAACAACATTCACTATTTGTTGTTGATATTTTCTTATGATTTATTTTATTGACCCATTATGAGGACCTCTCGATGATGTCTAAATGATTTAGAGAGAGGAATGGGGCATCAATCATTATTTTTTGTTTGTTGTGCTTGTTGGTATTCTTGTAAAATAATCTTGGTGCATACTTGCTTAGTTGTGTGTAGGGAGGTTGCTTGGAGTAGATTGTTGACTATTGTGTATGGTTTGGTTTGATGTATTATAGACTTCCAAACTACATTCCAATGAGGTTTTTGTATGTAAAGGTGTGAACAAGAACTATCCTATATGTTTGCAAAGTCAAAATCTATCACACTATATACAATGCCATCTTTGTTATCAATACCATGATGCATTGTGTCTATGTGTTATATCAAACATAAGGAATGACAGAGAGTTCCATCTTATTCTTCTATATTTACTAACATTTATATCTGTAAGGAAAATCAGATGCGGAAACAATTCTCCTAACGTCAATACCTCAGGAAAGAATGTAGATATACTTTTAATTTTTTCCAATTACAATTCAACTAAGATGCACTATGAAGTAAATAATAGAAACAAAGTATTTGGCAATCACACATGAACACCAGATATACGTGGGAAAACCCTTACGGGAGAAAAACCCACCACACCAAGAGAAATCACTTTGTATTACAGTAATGGAGATTACATACAAATGACAGACTTATCTTTTTGGTGTCATTATACAACAGCATTCACCATGAACATTCTTGTACAAGAACCTTCGAGTTACAGTCTTTACATAATAGAATTCATTTACTGATACAATCACTCAACCATTCGTTGATCCAACCGATGAACCAACCAACCCGATTACAATCTGCAATCACAGAGTATATCCATGTCGAACTCTGTCTATCGAGCTTCCTCACAAAACCATCACAACTGATTGTCTTCCAACTATTCAAATTCGGCTTCTCCTATTGGTCCACGAGACTCCACATAGGACGGTCAAACTGTCAACAAAAATTGCACTGTGTTGGCATCTCAGTGAGACACTAACAGTGTCTCGCCGATGCCACATAACCTTCATATCGATGTCGTGAAGAGTCATTGTAGTCGCTAAGATGTTCTATCGAGCTTCATGTGTTACACCGAGGCACCGCACAGTCGCCCAGACCTATCGCTTTCGCAAGGAGATCATAGCGAGTCACCAAAGGTTATACCAAAGTCACATATTACATCGAGCTCCAACCACCAGTCGGCAAGACTTAACAATATAAGCCAAAAGTTCTTATCAAACATATTGTTACCGCGGAGATGACCCACTTGGATTAAGCCCAAGACCTATCTTTGAAGAACCCTCATCGTTGGCTGAGACATACATGGATTAGTTGGGACTTCTTCGAGAACCATTTGGGTTACCACGATAGCCATCGGCGTAAGGCATAACTCTCTCGCCCAAGACCAACCGGCTTTGAGTTGCTGCATTGAGCGTTTGGATGTGTGTCCCCATCGGTGACCTTCCTTTGTTAGCTAAGACCTCACACGGGATCTTTATGTTACGCGAACTTGTCGGTATTTCTTTTTCGTGAGACGCCAGTAACGCCCATTGCGTTCTTAGAGAGAACCCTTAGTTATCCCAAAGACTTCAATACATACACTGTCGGTGAGACATAGGCTATTCGTTGAGACTTCTCACCGAACAACATAGGTTATCCTAAAGCCTGTGGTGGCCAAGAGTCTCCCTGATGCCGGATTGAATGGCATGTAGATGGAAGGTCATAGAACCCAGAGTCATCACAGAACACTCCTTTGCTTATCCGCAGTGATAGCTCCGATTGAAAGCATTTGTAGAAGAGACAGAAATTTAGATCGCGTGGGCTTTGTTCAAAGCGAGAATGTATCCAAAGCTGCTGCTGGTCGGCGGACAGAGATGTCGCAACTTTTCTCCTAATGGAGGTTTCAACGTGATGTTTGAGGCACATATTTCCAACAATCACCCACTTGGCCGAAGATCCGCCGCAGGGCACCTCCAGAGCAAAACAAAACTTATTGAAAATCATGGGCACTAAGACCCATTGAATTGGCACACCACCTGAACTTGTCTGTGCTCACTGGCTTCGTCAATGCATCTACAACATTCTCCAGAGTATCAACCTTTTCCAAACTGACATTTCCATCCTCCACCATATCGTACAAAAGTGAAAAGGTATGCGTCTATATGTTACTAGATCCCTGCTATGGAAAGTAGGATTCTTTCTGCTAGACAAATTGCGCTCCTAAGCATCCGCGAGGAAAATAGTTATCTTCCCTGCGTCAAAGCAAATGTTAGAACAAAAATGTTTCAACCAAACTACTTCTTTACAATCATGAGTAACTGCCATGTATTCAGCCTCTATAGTGGACAAAGCGACTACAGCCTGCCGCTTGCTCATCCAACTCACCGCACCACCATTCAACGTGAAAATGCTATCCACTTGAATTTGGACCTCTAACATCAATGTCTGCCAATCAAAATATACATATCCATGAATCTTTGAGAGTCCTGCGGCGGAGTTCAATAGAATTCCCACATGGTAACACAAAGCCGTCGAAGTACCTTAAAATAATAAACACTCTTCCACACGGCGTCAATCGCGTTCTTCTGGATTAATACATAAATCGACTAAGAACTCCCCAACTTTGCTTGGGCAATGTCTAGCCTTTTACAAACCATTTGCATACGCGGAAGCGCCTACTTCCGCACTAGCATAGGGTACGCGAGTCATGTCCTCCATCTCGATTAGGAGATTTTGGATGAATCCTCAACCAGGATGGTTTCATTCCATGAAATTTGGAACCACTAGTATTTACAATCAATCATTCATACAAAATCTCTCAAGAACAGTTCTGATATGCTTACTCTGATTGAGCTATAGTTTTCTATTCTTCCTATCCCTGGTTATCTCCATCTCCAGAATATACCTTGCTGCACCAAGATCCTTCATTTCAAACTTAGCAAACAAGCTGAGACTTGATCATAAATCATTAGCTTACTATTGCCTATGAACAACATATCATCAACATAGAGAGCAATAACAAGTACTTGATCACTTTCAGCTTTGTAATATATGCAGTGATCAGATTTTGATCTCACAAATCCCAAAGACAATACAAAAGTATCAAATTTTCGGTACCACATTCTAGGTGACTATTTTAACCCATACATAGACTTCTTTAATTTGCATACCAGTTTTTCTTTACCTTTCTCAACAAAGTGCTCAGGCTGGGACATATAGATTTCTTCTTCAAGATCACCATGAAAAAATGTTGTCTTCACATCCATTTGTTCGACCTCTAAGTCATATATTGTTGCCAGTGACAAAATAAATCTGATAGATGTTAGCTTTTCTACAGGAGAAAATATTTCCCCATAATCGATTCCCTCTACTTAGGAATAACCCTTTGCAACCAGTTTCGCCTTTTACTTTTCTACACTGCCATCTAGACCAATTTTCTTCTTAAATATCCATTTGCATCCAACTGCCTTTCTGCCTTTAGGCAAGGGCACCAGACTCCAAGTTTCATTCTTTTCTAATGATGCCATCTCTTCATTCATGGCTTCCAACCAAGAGTCTGAATCAGACATTCTAAATGCCTCTTTCACAGTCCTAGGCTCATCAGTGCTAGAAATTAAAGCATAGGCACAAGTAGAATCAATCAAAGAGAACCCATACCTATTTGGTTGTTTTCTTTCATGGGTTAACCTCAAGTGAGGCTGAGGTTCTTCTTCTTCAGAACTTTCAGAACTGCTTGAGCTCTCCTTAGTTTCATGTACATTTTGAATTCTCAATTCCTCATTCTTTGGTGTAAGAGGAATTAATGCTACATCCTTATTGTTATCTGACTTTGTCTCTGACTACAGATCCAAAGTGGAAGGTTTCAACTCACGAAAGATTACACTTCTGATGTATACAACCTTCTCTGTATTAGGATTCCAAAGCTTGTATCCTTTTATGACAGCGCTATAGCCAATAAAAATACATTTGACAGCCTTGTTCTCTAATTTAGATCTTTTCACATTTGGCACATGAGCATATGCCTCACAGCCAAAAACATGAACATGTCTAAGTGAGGGCTTCTTACCAAACCACGCTTCCAAAGGTGTTTTCTCAACAAGAGCAAAATTTGGAGAACGATTAATTAGATAACATGTAGTAGATACAGCCTCAGCCCAGAACTTCTCCTCCAAGCTAGCACTACTGAGCATACTTCGTGCTCTCTCCATCACTGTCCTATTGAACCTTTCTACAACTCCATTCTGTTGTGGAGTATAAGGTGTAGTCTTCTATCTTTTAATTCCATGGTCTTTACAGTATCTTTCAAATTCATCAAAACAGAATTCACCACCATTATCAGTCCTTAATCATTTTATTTTTCTACCAGTTTGATTTTCAACAAGGTTCTTAAATTCCTTAAATTGATTGAACACTTCTGATTTACTTTTCAAAAAATAAGCAAATGCTCTTCTTGAATAATCATCAATGAACAACACATAGTATCTTAATTTAGACAAAGAAGGAACATCAACTAGACCAAACACATCCGAATGAATATAGTCTAACAAACCAGAAGATTTATGAGGACTGGAATAAAATGAAACACGACAATGTTTTCCATATATATAGTGTTCATAGAATTCAAATTCAAGATTACAATCTTCGAGCCCCTCAACCAGGTTTTTATTCTTCAAGGTTTTTAAACCTTTTTCTCCTATGTTTCCTAACCTATGATGCCAAAGCATAGTCTTCTCTGCAGGAAGTTTTACTTCCATAGAGTTTACATAATTAGGGATATTTCCCTCTTTACCTCCATGAGCAGCTGTCAGTGACTTTCCAGAGGCACTATTACATTGAAGAACCTGTGCATCCAGCTTGTATAGGGTACCAATTCGAGCACCTTTAGCCAACACCATTGAACCTCTAGTCATCTTGCAGCCATTTCCAAAGAATGTGACTTGTACTCCAATATCATTCAGCATACTTACAGACAATAGATTTCGAGCCAGACCTGGTATATGCATTACATTATTGATTCCCTTCACTCTGCCATCGGGGAATTGTATTATGACTCTTCCATGGCCAACTATCTCCAAAGTTGAATCACTCGCTAAGTACACCTTTCCACCATTGTATTCTTCATACTCCATGAACCATTCTCTGTGAGATGTCATGTGGAAAGATGCTCCAAAATCAATCAGCCAGACATCATCGGATGCCTGAGCAGCCAAGGCTGCAATGAAGGCGTCACCATCACTATGAGAAGAACCATTATCAGAAGAGCCCTTCTTCTTTTTCTCCTCTTTACAATCCTTTCAGACATGACCGGGTTTCCCATAGTTCCAGTACTTCACCTTGGACTTCTTGCCAGGAGACTTTGATCTCCCCTCTGATTTCAATTTTGATTTCTTGTCCTTCTTCCTACCTTTCTCTTTTGGTCTTCTGTTGACAGCAAGAGCTTCCTTCGCCATCTCAGAAGATTTCCTTCTCATCTCTTCTGACAGCAAAGATGCAACAACATCTTCCATCTTGAAACTAGATGTTGTACTCCCAATCACCATCACCAGATGATCCCATGAGTCTGGAAAAGAACACAAGAGAAGCATACAACGATCCTCTTCTTCAGTCTTCACACCAACAAATGTCAATTGAGCAATTAGCATATTAAATGCATTCAAATGATCATCCACAGACCCTCCTTCCTGCATTCTCAAAGAATACAGCTTCTTCCTCAGGAACAGTTTATTCACCAAATATTTCCCCTGATAAATAGACGCCAGTCTCTTCCACAAAGAAGAGGTAGTCTTCTCCTCATGCACATTCAGAAGCACTAAGTATGCCAAACAGAGCCTTATCATCCCCTTAGACTTTCTATCTACAAGGTCTCAATCTTCTTGCTTCACGCCTGTAGGTTTCACTCTAGCCACAATAATCCAAAGATCATGATCAACTAAAAGATCCTCCATCTTGAGTTTCCACAACTCAAAGTTACTGCCGTTGAACTTCTCTATTTCAAACTTTCCAGACGTACTAGCCATCTCAGCCTGTAAACAGAAATAACAAACTCTACAAGACTCCCACTGAACAGAATTGACTCAAAAAACCCAACATACCCTCAAGGATAACACAACTGGCCAGGCTCTGATACCACTTGTAAGGAAAATCAGATGCGAAAACAATTCTCCTAACATCAATACCTCAGGAAAGAATGTAGATATACTTTTAATTTTTTCCAATTACAGTTCAACTAAGATGCACTATGAAGTAAATAACAGAAACAGAGTATTTGACAATCACACATGAACACCAGATATACGTGGGAAAACCCTTACGGGAGAAAAACCCACCACACCAAAAGAAATCACTTTGTATTACAGTAATGGAGAATACATACAAATGACAGACTTATCTTTTTGGTGTCATTATACAGTAGCATTCACCATGAACATTCTTGTACAGGAACCTTCGAGTTATAGTCTTTACATAATAGAATTCATTTACTGATACAATCACTCAACCATTCGTCGATCCAACCAACGAACCAACCAACCCGATTACAATCTGCAATCATAGAGTATATCCATGTTGAACTCTATCTGTCGAGCTTCCTCACAGAACCGTCACAACCAATTGTCTTCCAACTATTCAGATTTGGCTTCTCCTATTGGTCCATGAGACTCCACATAGGATGGTCAAACTGTCAACAGAAATCTCACTGTGTTGGAATCTCGGTGAGACACTAACAGTGTCTCGCCGATGCCACATAACCTTCATATCGATGTCACAAAGAGTCACCGTAGTCGCCAAGATGTTCTATTGAGCTTCATGTGTCACACCAAATAACCAAGCAGTCACCCAGACCTATCGCTTTCGCCAGGAGATCACAGCGAGTCACCAAAGGTTATACCGAAGTCACATGTTACATCGAGCTCCAAACACAAGTCTGCAAGACTTAACAATATCGCCAAGAGTTCTTATCAAACACATATTGTTACACCGATGACCACCATTCGCTGAAGAACCCTCATCATCAGCGAGACATACATCATTCACTGAGACTTCTTCCCGAACCATTTGGGTTACCCTGATAGCCATCGGCTATCAGCAAGACTTAACACTCTCGCCAAGACCTTTCCTCGACCGCTTTGAGTTACTCCGATGAATGTTTGGATGTGTCCCCATCAGTGTGACCTTCACTGTTCGCTAAGACCTCACACTGGGATCTTTATGTTACCATGAAGACATTAGCAGTATTCATGTCGGCAAGACATTAACACTTCGCTGAGACTTCTTAGCGAGAACCCTTAGTTATTCTGAAGACTTCAATACATATGTTGTCGGTGAGACATTAATACTTCACTGGGACTTCTCACCGAGCCGCTATAAGCTACCCCGAAGCCCGTGATCGCCAAGAGTCTCCCCAATACATGATTGAATGGCCTATCGGCCAGAGGTCTCCCGAGCACTAAGAGTTCATACCGAACACTCCTTTTCATAGCGATAGCTCCACAGTGAAAGCATTCGGCAAGACAAAAATTAGGTCATAGCGACCTGTTCAAAACATAATGTATCAAAGCTGCTAGTCAGCCAGACACTGAAGATGTCACACCGACTTTGCTCTAATGGAGGTTTCAGCCTGTGATGTTTGAGGCACATATTTCCAACAATATCCAAGTATCAAATCTATGTGATATATCAAGATATACATGAGGCTACCCATGGTTGATGATTGTCTATACATCATCAAATCTGTCTGCATTAGTCATTTGAGCTTTCTAGTCCTCTCTGAGCTAAACTAATCCTAAATCTTTGTCATGAGATCAACCTGAAACTCGAATTTTTCCCCCGATCTCTCAAGGGGGCAGGGAAACCAGCTTATATCCTTCCTTTGGGGCAACAGTGGGGCATCCAAAAAATTAAAAAAATCACTTATTGATCTGAGCAACAATTTTAAACCGAAAAGCGTTAGTCTTTGAACCAACATAACAGGTACCTCACTTCAAAGAGAGGGAGAATGTAGACACTTAAAAATTTCTTGAATGATATCATGTACTCGATTCTAATATACTAACATCATTTCATCTTAAACCCATCTTCTTTATGCTTGTTTGATTAAATTAACATAGTTATTTAATCAAATGTCTCATCTTCATTATTAACCTAATTGACCTAATTGGGTTAATTCAACCCCTCTCACACTAACATTTTAGCCTGTTCAATTAAATAATGCAAAATAATAATTTAAACCCTAAAGTCCTCTTATTTAATTAAATAAACCTAAGTTATTTAATTAAATATCATTTTGCATCTCCCTTTTCATTAAATCAATAATTTAATGAATATCATATCATTCCTCATATTGCACATTCAAATTTAGTTTTAATTAACTAAATTGCTAATTTCTCTCCTCCACTTGCATAGGGAATATTCCAAAGGAATATTCTCCTATTTTTCTCCAAAATTGAAATAATTTCTTTGTAACAAACTTTCAAAGTTGTTACAAAGTGTGTTCATTAAAATCATTCTTATTTCTTGATCTTTTCTAGATCTGTGTGATCTTTGATTCTCATCCATTGATGAGAATCCTTGATCCATGTTTCACCCTCCTTTTTTATCTTGACCATTGATTAATCAAATAGATCTTAGCCCTTGAATTTTCATTTTCTTTCATATAAATACATCACTATTTGGAGAGAAATGGATCCACCTTTTCAAATCAAGCTTATGTTGTTGAAACTCATATCCACTTGCATCCATATTTAGCATATATTTGGCATTTTTAGTTTAAATATTGATCATAGTAGCTTAAGCATCCATTAATGGCTTCCATAGTAACTTAGTTTGCATCCATTCAATATATTTTTGAATCTAGGCCTTGCATCTTTAAATCTTGCATACATTTAGAATAACTTTGCAAATATTTACATCAATCATCTTAGCTTTTATCATGTTAATGTATCTTTCAATCATGCTTTCATTCATTTTTTTCATCAGTTTCCATTGATTTTAATCAATAAAATCAATTGGAAAGGCTCATATTATCCAAGGAATTGGGAAAGGGTCGCCATTCCACATCAATGCAACACCACTCCCCCAATGGGATAAGATTTGAGGTCTTAGAATAGGTTCCTTTCAAGCTTTCATGTTTATTTCATGTTTAGTTTAATGGTTTCTTAGTTTTGATGCTTTCAAATATCATCGCATTGGGATCATGGCTTAGTGGATTAAATATGCCTCAAATTTGTATGGATCTGGTGTATTTATCCTTGTTGGATCTCAATTGTGTCAAATAGTTTGTCCTTGATGACAAAATATCTTTCAGATGATCATGGTCCAGATTTGATGACAAAATTGATAATATGGCTTTGTTCTGACTTGTTCTTGGTTTATTTCATGTTTTGGCTATCAGTGGACAGTGGACAGATTTATGGCCTTGGGTTACATTCAAATTCAGTTTACATTCAAAATTTTCATATCTTCTTGTTTTGATCAGTTTGAGCTTCTTGCAGATACATGTTATCTTATTTGTACAAGAAATTGGTTTGAGGTATTGGTTTTCAATTTCAGGACTCTTTTCAGTTTCAGATTTATGATCTTGGTCTTCACTCATTCAGGTATATTTATTCATGGGTTGCTTAGTAATATTTGAGTTGGTATTTTATTGATGATCATGGCACATATTTGGTTCAATGCTTCAATTCTCTCGTTTTGTTCAAACAGTTTGGTTATTGTTGCATTTGAATCATCAATGCTTTCTTGTTCAGTTTTATCTTGGCATAAGTTTCATACTACTCTTCATTGAAAAATCACCATTTGTAGCCTTCACTTGGTTTTGGTTAAAATTTTTCTAAAGATTATTGTTTTATTCAAAAGTCACTTTGTGCGAATCTTTGTCAGCATCTTGAATTCTTCACTTGATATTGCATCGACCTATCTCTAATGAGTTCCACTTAGCACTTATCAAACGATTTTTCACTTGGCTCAACTTGGTTAATATTTACCATGTGTTGATAGCATCATTAAAAAATGATTTAGTCATCCTCCTTTTGGATAGCGAGCTTATCACATTTGATTTGTTTATTATTATGTTTCTATTTTGACTTTGAGTGGATTTTAAATGATCATTCAATCCAACAAAGTCATCGATGCAAAGGGAAGAAGGTTAGGGAAAATGCATTTTTCTTTTTGTTGTCTTTTTGGCTGGGTATGAAACTCTATCCTAGCCGCCTCCATGGATGACAGATCAATCATCATTCTTTGCTCTCCAGCTGGTTCTAACTGCTGTAACAGGTTGCTTGGTCGATATAGATTCGTTATTTGGTGCATTTTTGACTGGAAGCTTGGTAAAGGCAGAAAGAAAATGTGGACAACTTCAAATGGTATTTGTTTTTTATCTTCATTCAACATATTCAGGTAACATATTTTATTATTCATGATTACTCTTAGGAAATGATAAATTTCTGGTCTTTTCAAGTGTGAATCAGTAAGTATTAGCATCTTTTGACTGTCAGAAAATTATTCATTGAAGTTACAACTGGAATAGTTCATGGGTTGTCATAATTTTTGGAGATTTATGACTTCCAGTCAAAGGGTAGTCGTGCCTTTTGAAAAAATGGTCAGTTTCATTTGAAATATTTTCATTCATTGCAGAAATTATTGTTTTCAGCTCATGGGTTTTTCAGAAATAAAAGTTTGAGAATGTGGGTATTCAAAAATGAACATTTGAGCATTTTTGGTTATCTAAAAATAGTTTCAAAATGATGTCCATCTTCAAATTAATGGCATTTGATTAGGGCTTTTGGTTAAAGCAAATGAAAATTTGATGAAGATTATGAATTTACTCCTGTCAAAGCATTGATATAACTTGTCAAAGTTTTTATAGCCTATTGCACAGGCGCTACTCTTGCAGACATTTATTATTTGGCATCCTTTTTCTTGAAAATAGAAAGGAGGTTTCAAATTCCTCTTTGACCTCGAATTCTTTGGGGACTTTTTTGATAGACATACTTGAAAATATATATAAAAATAGTGTTGTGAACACTGTGCATCTGCTGGTTGTCATTCTGAGATATTGTTACTGGTTGTATCAAGAAATAATTTGTAAAAAGCTATGTTATACAAAAATTGAAAAAGATGTTGCAGAGAAAAGTTGTAATTCTTTTCTATTTAATATTTTAAGGATTCAAAGAGTTGGATTCTTAGGGTATTAGGTAGATAAGAGTGTTGAGTTTCTTGAGCTTACTTGAAAACAAAGAGATCCTCTGATATTATTATTGTTCTAAAAATAATTTGAGGGGTTGGTGCTCCTTAAAATTGGTGTTTCAAAATGAGGGGTTGGTGCTCCTTGAGTTGGTGCTCAGAAATTAGCCTATAAGGCATTGTTAATAGTGGTTTTTGAAGATTAAGCCAGTAAGGCAGTTTAGGAGTGGTTTTTCTACCCCAGGAGGGTTTTCCACTTGGCAAATCCTTTGTCTTATGGTCTCTTTGTTTTTGATGTCATAATGTTTCTTGATTGTGATAATTTTTATCAGTCTAAACATTGTTGAATGTTAGTTCCTTCATATCTACAAATATTTAGTTCAAATATCTTGCACAAGTCATTGTTGAAGAGTCTAATTCAAAAGGAAGCTTAAAAGTTCTCATTTGATTCATTGCTCAAAAATAGTTATAATTTTCTAAAGGTGTTTGTTGTCTCAATACCTTTCTTGTGTATAAAGCTGCATTCAAATCAATTGTTTAGGAAGTGAGTTAATAATGTTGATCATCATTTGCACAATCTTATGAGTTGCACTTGCACTGTCATCATGCTTTCATTGTTAATCAATGTCAACCATAATTTTTTTGGCAACTGCAATATATCTCACTTAAATCATATTTGCATAAGTTGTCTAATAGACTAGTTAATGTTGTCATATCTTTGTGCTTTCAAAGTGATTACTCTACTCTGTTGTTGATAGAAAAGGTAATCAGAATTAAAAGTCTTGGTCGAAGTTGAAAAAGTTTAGACACTAATTCACCCCCACCTCTCAGTGTTTGTCCATAACTCCAACAATCCTATACTATGATCATAGACTTGTTGGACTTTTTGAATCAATCTCAAAATCAAGGGTCAAATAATTTTATTCTTCTATCTTCTTTCCACACTAACCTGGTATCATGATAGTCAACAAAAATGTCACCATGCATCCATCCTGCATCCACAAATCAACAACATGCATACTTCTCGCATCATCACAACATATCATAATAAAGGAAAACATAATCCATTGCATCATCATTATCATTTAAGTTGTTTCGAGTAATATAGATTTGTTATTCTAAGCATTTTAATCCATTAAATTATCATTCATCACATCAATATCATGCATATTCATGACATCCATACTATAAGCATCATCCATGTATACATCTATCTACATCCATATCCATACATGCATCATGACATCATAAATTGCATGAGAAAAATACACAAAGGGAAATGCATGCATCCATACATCCTGCATAATCATATCATATCATACAAAGATACTGAAAAAGAAGATAACACATCCATGCCATTGCATTGCATTCATCGCATAACATCACATATCATATATCACATAAATAAAACAAGTGCATCCATTATATCGCATCCATAATATAAAATCATAACAAGTGAACATAACATCACATCATATCATTTGTATCCTTACATTCATAAAGCATAAAATAAAGCGCATCACATCATGGATCTGAATCATCTCATATATATATCAAAAAAATATCTGTCATGGTACAATATCTGAATTGATGTGTATGAATATCATAAAAATGTACAATGTACACGAGGCTATAAAAAATGAGTCTATGAATGTATATTTATATAAATAATCAGGCTATACAACAAAAAGGTATACAAAATCAAAAGAGGTTTATCCCTCACTGGCCTTATCGCTATGTTTGGGCTGATCTGGCTACTTGATTGACTCCAGTGCTAAAAATTGGGTTGCCTATAGCGGGGAGGGACATCTCTCTAATACAAAGTCTTCCAGTATGCCACTTCCTCCCTCGATGTCCCGTGCAATTGCACAGACACTATCTGGCCAACTAGCTCCTATGCCTTCTGGGACTACTGTTGGGAGATAGCCTCTAATTTTTGTCGTCGGTCGACCTCCTGTGCCAACTAAACATTAAAGGTCTTCCTAAGCTGATGCTCATGATCTCTCAGTTGTGAGCATTGTAACCTACTATCAAGCTTGATCTCGCTCAATTGTCACTACCTATAGTTGTTGCTACAACTGTTGTATCTGTACATCTTGAGGGTCTAGCCTCGATGGTGGCATCTATATACGTGGTTGCTAGTGTAGTGGAGGTGCATCGGGGACCTTTCCATCATGTTGTTTGCCATCCTATCCATCATGTCCTTTGCCTTGCCCATCATGTCATCCACCCTTCCCATCTTACTACTAGCCTTGTTCTCTACCTACTCCCCTCCCTCTTGGCCTCCCTCATGGAGGTATGCCCACTGGATCTCTAATTTGGGGAGGGGGTAGAAACCAAGCATCATATGCGGACATCATCTGAGGATCAACCTACCCCTAATCATAGGCCCATAGCCTAAAAACTAGCTTTCTAAAGCCCTCAATGACCTCATGGGGCAGTATCATGTGCCCCCAAGTCACCTCTCGAGTTGATCTAGAAAAATTAGTAATATATTGATCGTCGGGCATGTCCTGCCTCTCGACAAGCTATTGTATTTGGTAGGTACTACTCGATCATGGTATGCTCCCAACCATGCATATAATGGGTCTAGTAAGCAAAGAAGAGTTATTGCACATCATCACTAAGGTGGAATCTATAGCCACGACTGCTACCTAAACATTGTCATGTCATCAATCACTCTCCTCCAATAGGGGATACCAAGCTACCTTGTGTGTTGTAGAGTGATAGCCCCTCTATACCTCCACACAACTGGACCATCTGGCTCCACATCAACCATGTGGAAGATCAGTTACATGATCAATCAAAGCACAACAATGTGCTCCCATTCCCATATGTGCAAAAGTGTGACTCCTTCACCAATTGCTCTACCATCACAGTACACATCATGATAAAAAGATGCCAGCATCACTAGCCCCCATGCATACTGAGTCTGCCTAAAAAGCATCCGATGCCAAGCCAACCCCTATCCGAGACTGAATCTTCTACTTCATCGATCTGGGGCAACCAACCCTGAAATCACTACACCAACTATCAATTTGAAGGTTGACAAGTGCCCTCTATACATCTCGAGGTCAATTTGTGAGTTAACTAGGACAATAGTGTCTTGGCCAAGAACCTTGTGGCAAGCATCATATCCAACATCGCTATGATAGATCACCCGCTCTCCATGTATTGACATATGCA
This sequence comes from Sequoia sempervirens, assembly GCA_007258455.2. Taxonomy (NCBI): domain Eukaryota; kingdom Viridiplantae; phylum Streptophyta; class Pinopsida; order Cupressales; family Cupressaceae; genus Sequoia; species Sequoia sempervirens. The sequence goes on from VDFB02150930.1 coordinate 15,446, forward strand.
ATATCCATCATACATCCTCTAATGTGACTATTGCCTCATCAGTGGGTAAGTGAAATGATGAGGTCTCGCTAGGCCATCGCTTGCATAACACTGTCATCATCGCCAGATGGGTCCTCACAACAGACATATATTTGACATACCACAATCCAATCTCTCCTAGGTGCTCCTATCAAAGCTCAGATAAATAATCCAATAAGAAAAATATAGTGGGTCGATGCTCACAGGACATCAAAGGTTGGATAACCTCCTGCACCCACGAAGCAAACGATGTCAAATTTTGCTAAAATTACCTAAGTTTGGAGTTTTTTTATACCCAAAATTACAAAGGCATCAACACAATTCAAATTCCAAATAACAATTCCTTATGCATTCAAAATTTAAATCACAACTAGTGTTGCTATTTATAGGGGCATCGCCATTTGAAATTTGCAAACCCTAATCCTAAATTGCAAATCAAGTAGATGCATCGCTATTTACACCCACGTCACAATTTTAAAAAGGGAAACCATATTTTTAAATTGCAAAGTGCACTGCCATTTATAATGGTATCACTAAAAAGGTGAAAAGCATCATCAAAACTCTAAATAGCATTGCAATATAGTGACGTCAACCTAGACCAAATTTCAAAGCCTAATAAATGCACCAAAAATTCAAAATCCAAGGAAAGTTTTGAATTGCATACCGTTGGTCCTACACTTGGAGGCCTTGGTACTCTCGAACCTGATCTAAAATGTGTCGTGGGAGCACCTATTGTGCCATTTCATCAAGAGGTTAGAGCTCAAAATGCAGTAAATCTCTCAAGTGTGAATGCACAAATGACTTGAAAGTGACCCTTCATCACCTATTTAAGCCAAAAAATTAGGGTTTTTTGTCCTAATTTAGACCAAAAGCTAAGGTTCTAACCTACTTTTACCTATTTTTGACTTGTGTAGCCTATTTTGAGACATTTTTTGCATTTCTAAGGCCATTTTTGGGAATCCCAGGGCATGTTTTGGCACCTAAACCTATATTGTACCTTTATCAAGAGATCAACCCAAAATTCAAAATTTCCACCCGATCTCTCGAGGGGGCAAGGAACTAGCTTATTCCTTCCACTAGGGCAACAGTGTGCCATCCAAAAAATCAATACAAATTTAATTTTTGATTTGAGCGGTAGTTTTAATCTGAAAAGTGTCAGTCTTTGAGCCAACATAACAAGTACCTCACTTCAAAGAGGGGAAAAATGTAGGCACTTAAAATATCCTGAATGATATCATGCACTCAAATATGATATACTAACACTGTTTCATCCTAAAACCTATCATCTTTTTGCTTAATTGATTAAATTAGCTTAGCTATTTAATTAATTGTATCATTTTCATCTATTAATCTAATTGACCTAATTAGGTTTAATTCACCCCCTCTTGCACTAACCCTTCATCTTGTTAATTTGGATAAATCAAATTATCTAATTTAATCTCAAAGTCCTCTTATTTAATTAAATAACCCTAAGCTATTTAATTAAATATCATATTACATCCCCCTTTTCATTAAATCATTTATTTAATGTATATCAAATAATTCTCATAATTTATATAAATTAAAACATTGTTTTAATTATAAAATTACTAATTAAATCTAATCCTCCCACTTGCAAGGGAATATTCCTCCTTTGCACATTCCTCCAAAAGAAATATTCTCCCCTTTAAATATTAAAATTTGGTTTTAATTAACTAAATGATAATTTTACTCCAAAAGGGAATATTCTTTCCCTCTTCACTCATTTGAAAAAGGGAATATTCTTCCTTATAACAAACTTTCAACAAACTTCTTGTGCAAGTTTTAGAAGTGTGTTTGTTTGGATGAATGTAAGCCCTTGATTAAATATCATCTTGCATTCTTAACCCTTGATGGGAATCCATGATCCATGCCTCCATTTCCCTTCCATTCTGACCATTGATTAATCCTTTTCATCTTGTTCATCAGTTCCATTTTGCCTATTCTATAAATAGGGTTTGCATCTATTGAATATGGATCCATCTTTTAATAAAAAACTTATGTTGTTGAAACTCACACTCATTTGCATTTGTGTTTCATGTTTTAATAGCATTTTAGATTAATTTTCATGCATAGTTAGCTTGAGCATCCATTAATGGCTTCCATGGTAACTTAGTTTGCATCCATTTAGCATATTTTGGAATCTAGGGCTTGCATATTTGAATCTTGTACACATTTAGCATAGGTTCCCATCCATTTCATCAAGCATTTAACATTTGAACTCATCTTTCTCATGTTAAATTAGTTTCTTATTGAATGTTTTGTTCATCTCCCATCATTTTCATCGATTCTCTTCCATGGAATCAATTGAAACAAGCTCATATCATCCAAGAGATTGGGAAAGGGTCACCATTTCACATCAATGTGACACCACTCCCCCAATGGGATAAGATTTGAGGTCTTAGAATAGGTTTCTTTCAAGCTTGCATGTTTAGTTTAATGGTTTCTTAGTTTTGATGCTTTCGAATACCATTGCATGTTGCAAGTATGAGCAAGTTTGGTGGTGTTGTCATTAATGTTTTCATTGATGTCAACACAATTCAGTATGTTGCATATTGTACATGTATAGCTAAGATGTTGCTGAGATATTGTGAGTACATGGAGATATCTTTTTAGTGTTTTAGATGTGTTGGTTTGATATGTTTCCAAGTGCTTTTGAGAAAATTAAATAAAGAAAAGAAGTCAGAGTGATGAAAGTTTTCTGAATGTGCTCTGGTATGTGCTATGCATTTCTCCTATTTTGATCCTATGCTTGTGAGGATCTGAAGGTTTGATAATGATGATTTAGTGGTGATACCTCCTAAGTTTTAGCTTCTAGTTTGATGGTAGGTGAATGTTATGTTCACTGGTATGTGAACTATTCTGGCAGAGTTGGTCTTCTATGGATTGGGAGAAATATTGTTGCTCTACATTTTTTCTCTATTCCCTTCTGTTGGAAAAACAAGGGCAAAAAACTAAGAGGGGGGGTGAATCAGTTGTCCCAAAAATTTAAAACTTATTTAACTTGTCAACTTTATTCTCAAATCTGATCATTAAGCATGAAAATAGAGATCATCAATGCATCAATAACACATATAACACCAATATTTTTTACATGAAAACCCTATTAGGGGAAAAACCACAGTGGAGGATAGTCCACAAGATTATACCCTATTAAACGTATAAAGAGAATGAAATATGGGGAATGCACTTGCATTTAGGCAGACTACCTAGATTTCACTACTCAATTATAAAGAAGACACACTCTCTTACAAGGAGATTCAAATTAAACCCATCCGCAAGGATTTGGACTGATAAAATAGCATTTTTAATGCCTAATCATAGTTCTAGTTAAGTGCATGAACAACTCTTCACTCTTCTTCACTTTTCTTCACACTCTACTCTTCCTTCAAATGATTAGGACATTATTCACACATACACACACATTCACACACTCTGGAACACTTTCGCTTCAAAAAAACATCCGCTCTTATATATCCACAACAAGAAATTTCACCGCTACAAGTCGGCCACAAAGAAAGAATAAAATGAATATAACTATTGGCCCAAATCATTCATAATAATGAATGTGCATCAAACAAAGTCAGCCATAACTTAGTGAGGACCTAAATCAACATATTCAACATGAAAACACTTCAATTAAATTCTCCTCGAAGATCCACAACACGCTTCAACACCATGTCGGCCAGGAACATGAAAAATATGAACACGCAAGATAAAATCGCCAACCATGATCACAATGATCAATGCAAACGTGCAACAAAGATAGAGAATGATCTAGAAGCATCCAAAAACATTCAAAACCAGTAGAGAAGCATCTGCAACAACTGAACTAATAGAAATAGCCTCATCTTCAATCATCAACACTAACTGAAGAAACAAAAAAACTATCTGAATGAAAATATTCATAACTTGATCAACTCTTCATGCGAATCTCTGAAACTTGACATGGATAAACTAGATACAATCAACAACAAACCCTTTAGTCCACAACCTCTGATCTTCAACATATAGAACATACCACCATACCCAACTTCACTTAACGACTAACAACTTGCAACTCATTTCTTTACAACTTTATCAATATCCTCGACATATACAGCTTCAAATACATTTATGCTAATAGTGTTGACATCAATGAAAAACACATATAAATAGCACAACCACAACATCCAAAAATCTCCTCCTTTGGCATTAATGGCAACACATGATGTGAAAAACACCATCAACACAACTAACTCTTGACACTTACTCCCCCTTAGATTCAGAATCAATTTCTCCTCAATTCTTCCACATGACTCTTCTCTGTAGATAATCACTAGTTTTTCACATGACTCTTCTCCCCCTTTGACATCAATGACAAAGAATCTTAAGCTCTGAACCACACATCTGAGGTTTTGATCATCTGACTACTCCGCCTAAGTAGCAACCACCACAACCTCAATCTGAAACAAAATATGACTGTGAAATACATAGACTGATGCAATGAATTGCTTTGCATCTTAGTTCTAATAAGGAGGGGTAATCACCCCTAACTTCCCTCTAAGATACTCAAAATTATCCTTAGGAAATGGCTTGTTAAAGATGTCTACAATTTTCTCCTTAGTAGGCACATATTCCAATCTGGCTTATTTTTCACTTACCTTCTCCTTGAAAAAGTGAAACTTGATAGATATATGATTTGTCTTTGAATGCAACATCAGATTCTTGGAAATGTTAATAGCACTTGAATTGTCACATAATATAGCAATAGGCTCATCATATATAACTATAATATCCTTCAATATCTATTTCATCCATAGGACTTGAGTACAATTGTTAGCAGCAATAATGTATTCGACCTCAGCAGGAGACAAAGAAATGGCATTTTGCTTCTTGCTTAACCATGAAATTGGATTTTTACCCAAGAAAAATGCCCCACCACTAGTAATGTTTTTGTCATTTACATCTCTAGCCCAATTAGCATCAGTAAAGGCACTCAAAGTAAGACCACCATCTTTAGGATACCATAGGCCAAGATCAACAGTTCCCTTCAAGTATCTAAAAATTCTCTTCACAGCAGCCACATGAGATTCCTTTGGATCAACTTGAAATCTTGCAAAAATACATACAACATTCATGATATTAGGCCTGGTTTGAGTTGAGTACAAGAATCTACCAATCATGGATCTATATCTTGTTTGATTTGCTTTCAGAGAATCATCTTTTGTTGTCAACTTGCATCTAATCACCATGGGTGTACCAGCTGGATTTGAATCTTCCATACTGAACTTCTTCAACAATTCCTTCACATACTTGGACTGAGATATAAATATCTCTTTATCTAACTGAGTAATTTGTAATCCCAAAAATAATTCCATCTCACCAATCATAGACATCTCAAATTTATTCTGCATTTCACTAGCAAACTTCATGCACAACACATCATCTCCTCCAAAAATAATGTCATCAACAAATACTTCAACAATCAGATCTCTATCATCATTCTTGAAATATAAATTACTATCAACAATACCTTTGTTAAATCCAAGCTTCAACAAATACTTGTCCAATCTTGCATAACATTCTCTAGGGTATCAGGACATAATAACCCGGCCAAAATAACCCTGGAAAAAATAACCCTACCAAAATAACCCAAGGACAAAATAACCTAGGGTCATAATAACCCATGGATAGAATAACCCATGGTCAAAATAACCCATGGTCAAAATAACCCATGGACAAAATAACCCATGGTCATTTTAGATCAAGCTAGTAAACTAAAATGACAAAATAAATTATAAAAATGATTGTGAGGCACCACCAAGGCTATTTAGGTCATTTTTAGACCATATATCCATTATATACCCCTAAAATAGCCTTAAAACACTTTTAATATGCTTAAATAACCTATAAAATGGTAAATAATTATAAAAATAAAGGCAATTTCGTGGGAATAAGTTGATTATTTTGAAGACACGTGGATTGGAAGACTAACCATAAGAGGCAACATACGATCACCCAAGTTTCCAATCACAATGTGGAATTGCTATTCAGCTACTCAAGATGATCTTCCCATAACCAATAATACTATTGAGGGATGGCACATAGGATTTAGTGAATTGCTTCAAGCATCACATAGCTCAATCTAGAAATTCATGAAAGTGGTGAAAAAAGAATAGAGTCTCCAAGAGAATAGAATAGAGAAATATATGGTTGGATACACTGGGCAACCGAGCAGGAAAAAATACCGTGAACTCAAAGAAATACTAAAAAGATTGGTTGATGGTTATGACAACCATAACATTTTAGATTATATAAGAGGCATCGCTCATAATTTGACACTTTAATTGAAAATTTGAATAATAAAGTTTTTTAGCAACATACATGTAATTTATAAATTTTGTTTTACTTTCTCTATATTCTTATGGGGATATTTTGTCCATGGGTTATTTTGACCACAGGTTATTTTGGGTTGGGTTATTATGACCCCGGGTTATTTTGTCCCTGGGTTATTGTGACCGGGTTATTTTGTCCAGGGTTATTTTGGCTGGGTTATTATGTCCCGTAACCATTCTCTAGGGGTTTGCTTGAGTCCATACAATGATTTCTTCAACTAACACACCATATCTTCCTTATCAGTCAACTGGAATCCATCAGGTTGCTCAACATACACTTCCTCCAATTCACCATTTAGAAAAGCTGATTTAACATCCATATGATAAACTTTGTAGTCCTTGTGAGCAGCATAGGCAAGAAATAATCTTACAACTTCAATTCTAGCAACAGGGGAAAATGTCTCTTCAAAATCAATTCCTTCCATTTGTGAATATCCTTTACATACCAATCTTTCTTTCTTTGTAATCACTTCACCTTGCTCATTCAGTTTATTTCTAAAAACCCATTTAGTTCCAATAACATTCTTATCCTTAGGTCTAGGAACAAGAATCCATGTATCATTCTTTTCAATCTGTTTCAACTCTTCTTTCATTGCTTCAACCCAATGCTCATCTTTACATGCTTCATTCACACTAGTAGGTTCAATTTTTGGAATCAAGCAATATTCCTCTGTAATATTTCTCTTAGTCTAGACACCTTTGTTCGTATCACCTATAATTTGATCTTTTGAATGATTCAATCTTACATACCTCAAAGTCTTCTTAGGTTGTTCTTTAACTTCAGGTTCCTTTGATCTCTCTTATGTGTTTCCACCAGTTTCTCCTTCTTCATTCTCCTAATTTACTGGATTGATTTGCACTTGATTTATAGTATGATCTTGTTTCCCTTGATTTGTACTGTCATTCTGATCATCAAATTCATATCCTTAGGTTATGGATGGTGTACCAAATTCTTCATCAACCTTAACATTTGCACTTTCAACCATTTTCTTCAATCTTTTATTGTAACACCAGTACGCCTTTCTCTTAGTAGAATAACCCAGAAAGATACCTTCATCACTCCTAGCATCAATCCTATGTCTTCATCTCTCTTAATGTAACGTCTACTTCCAAATATCTTGAAGTATTTAACAGTAGGATTTTGACCAAACCATAGCTCAAAAGGGGTCTTACCAGTATCACCTTTGATTTTTACCTGGTTGAGTATGTACACAACAGTACTCGCAGCTTCTCTTCAATAGATATGAGGGACATTTCCTTCCAACATCATTGTTCTAGTAGAATCTTCAACTATTTTGTTCTTCCTTTCCAAAACTCCATTTTGTTGAGGGGTCCGTAGTGTAGATAATTTCCTCCTTATTCCATGTTCTTCTAAAAAAAAATCAAATTCACCGGAAGTGAATTCACCACCTCTATCTAATCTCAGACACTTAATCTTCAAACCTGTCTCATTCTCAACCATAGTTTTAAAGATCTTGAACTTTTCAAGTGCTTCAAATTTATCTCTTAAGAAAGTAACCCATACCATTCTAGAATAATTATCAATGAGTAACATGAAATACCTGTAACCTTGTAGACTTCTGACCTTAGAGGGAACACAGATCAATATGCACCAACTCTAACAATTCATTTGAACAATGCTTTTTACTCTAAAATGAAATCTTGGTTTGCTTTCCCAATTGGCATTCCTTGCATATTGCATTAGTAGGTTTCACCAACTTAGGTAGATCTCTCACAACCTTTGTAGAACTTATCTTGAAAATATTATCAAAGTTAACATGACACAATCTCCTATGCCATAACCAACTACATCAACTTGAGCAATCAAACAACTTTTACTAGCAGCACTCAAGTGAAAGATATTACCTTTTGTCTTTGTACCTAATGCAATTACATTTTCGGAACTCAATATTTTGCACTTTCCATCATTGAACTAAATATTATATCCCTTATCAACCATTTGACAAACACTCAAAAGATTATGCTTCAGGCCTTCCACATATAGAACATCATCAACATTATGCTTACCATCAAGATAAATGCATCCTCTTCCATGGATCACACGAGATATATTATCACCAAATCTCACAACACCACCATCATATTTTTCAAAGCTCACAAAATTACTTTTGTCTCTATCATATGATGTGAACATCCACTATCAATTACCCATTCATCTTTCTCTTCAACTCGAGCAGCCATGGATTTCTCAACATTTGTACAACTAGCAGATTCAGTAGGTACAAAACTATTTTCTCTGACAACAATAAATACCCATTCATCATCATCTCTATCAAATTCTTCATCTATTACACCTTCATTAGCAGCATAGTAACATTTCTTCTAAAATATAGGCTTGTTATGTCTTGGTTTAGTAGTTCTTTTTGGACACCTTGATGCAAAATGACATATCTTATTGTAAGAAAAACATTTAAGAGTAAACTTTCCTTCATACTTACCTTTTCCTCTCGATACCTTTTTGACAATAAGTGCTTCCAGCTCTTCCATCTCTTTTTCTTCTTCTTCAATCTATCTAATTTCATCTTCATACTTGAATGTCTTTCTAGATGAACTCTCACCCAATTCATATCTCTGTCTATCTCTTCTAGAAGTAGTAGCCTTGAATGCAGATTTGACCTTCGGAAGGGCATCACCAAATTTTCTCAACTCAAAAGTAGTCAACTTACCAACCAATGTATCTCTGGTTATGTTTGTTACAGTTCAAAGCTCTGCAGTAGCACTAGCCTTGACTTTGTAAGAATCAGGCATGGATCTAAGCACTTTAGCAACAATCTCAGATTCTTCTATCTTTCCACCAACACATGTAATACCACACACAAGTTCATTCACTCTTTGCATAAAAGTATTAATGTTTTCATCATCACCCATTCTCAACCTTTCATATTTTCCTTTCAAACTCTGCAACTTAGAAATCTTCACATTATCATCACCTTCATACAAGGTTTCCAAATTTTTCCATATCTCATAAGCAGTCTTCAGATCCATAACATTTGTCATCTCAGAATCATTCAAAGCACTCAACAAAGCTTCCTTGACCTGGAAATTATACTCAACATCTCTAATCTCAGCAAAAGTAGTAGGACCATCCTGTGGAATAACATACTTATTACTTGTAATGCTCCAATAGGGTTCACCAATGCATCTCAGATGGCACTCCATTCGAGTCTTCCACAAAGAGTAATTTATTCCATAAAACCTCAAACTATCCTTGCAACTTGCCATCCCGGATCACCTTAAGCTGTTAAACTTCTTCCAAGGAACCGCTCTAATACCAATTGTTGTAAAAACAACAATAGACAACTGAGAGGGGGGTGAATCATTTGTCCCAAAAATTCAAAACTTATTTAACTTATCAACTTTATTCTTAGATCTAATCATTAAGCATGAAAATAGAGATCATCAACACATCAGTAACACACATAACACCAAGATTTTTTACGTGGAAACCCTGTTAGGGGAAAAACCATGGTGGAGGTTAGTCCACAAGATTATACCCTATTAAAAGTATAAAGAGAATGAAATATGGGGAATGCACTTGCATTCAGGCACACTACTTAGAGCTCACTACTCAATTACAAAAAAGACACACTGTCTTACAAAGAGATTTGGATTAAAGCTATCCACAGGGATTTGAACTGATAAAATAACATCTGCTAATGCCTGATCAAAGTTCCAGTTAAGCGCATGAAAAAATCTTCACTCTTCTTCACTCTTCTTTACTTTTCTTCACACTCTACTCTGCCTTCAAATGATTAGGACATTATTCACACATACACACACATTCACACACTCTAGCACACATCCACTTCAAAAAAACAACCACTCTTATATATTCGTAATAAGAAATTTCACCACTACAAGTCAACCACAAAGAAATAATAAAATAAATATAACTATCCACCCAAATAATTCATAATAATCAATACGCATCAACCAAATTTGGCCATATCTTAGTGAGGACCTAAATAAACATCAACATGAAAACACTTCAATTAAATTCTCTTCAAAGATCTACAACATGCTTCAACACCATGTTAGCTAGGAACATGAAAAATATGAACACACAAGAGAAAATCACCAACCACGATCACAACGATCAATGAGGATGTCCAAAAAAGATAGAGCATGATCTAGAAGCATCCAAAACAACTGAACTAATAGAAATAGCCTCATCTTCAATCAACAACACTAACTAAAGAAACAAAAAAACTATCTGAATTAAAATCTTCATAACTCGATCAACTCTTCATGCAGATCTATGAAACTCGACGTGGATAAACTAGATACACTCAACAACAAACCCTTTAGTCCACAACCTCTGATCTTCAACGTACAGAACATACCACCATACTAAACTTCACTTAAACTCATTTCTTTACAATTTTCTCAATATCCTTGACATACACAACTTCAAATACATTTATGCTAATAGTGTTGATATCAATGACAACCACATATCTACAACACAACCACAATACCCAACACATTTCACATCTTGTAGATCTGGAATATGTCTTGTATAGGTCTTTTCTGTGCTCTGACAAAGTGGCTTGAAGACTAGTGATCTGGAAGTCGTGTTTCAGTATTTCAGTGTGAATTTATACAGTCTAGTTGGAGTGGTGAAAGGTGTTTAGTGATTGAAGCTTGTTGTTTTTCTGCACATGTATCTAGAAGATTCTGAAGTGTATCCTCATGCATAAGGAAGTGTGTGGTGGCATCTACATGTCATCTTCTTATTAGGAAATGTGTACATCAATGATTATTTGTGTTTTCATTAAGTTTGGCTGGCCTGGTGTTTACACTTCATTCGATGAATAAAATTTAATTTAAAGAAGCGTGTGGTTGTTTCAAGATATTATTTTTTATCTTGAAAAATGTTTTTTATTGGTCCACTCTTATTCCCTTCCACCATGGGAATTTTGAGTTGCCAACCTATTTTGAATTTATAAAATGAGTTATGTGTGGCCGACCTTGAAGGAAGTTTCTAAGGTTGAGAATGATATAAAATCAAGTCAAATTTTGAAGAGTTGTATGATAGTGTGATGCAAAGTGACAAAAGTGATCCAAAAATCATAAGAGCAAAAGCGTGTGTGAGTTGTGATAATAGTTCTTCATTGTGTTGAAGGTGATGAGTTGAATGTTTCTACAATCTTGCGGATGTGCATTAATTGTTGTGGTGGATCTTTTTGTTCTCTTTTGTATCAGTAGGTAGTGAGCCTCTTTGTTGGACAGTGAGTCCCTTTTGTAGGTAGTGAGCCTTTGTACTTGGATAGTGAGTCCTCTTTTGGGCAGTGAGCCTTTGTATTTTGTTTATAATCTTTTATATTGTGAGTTAACCCTCACCATGGTTTTTCCCTCATTGGGTTTTTCACGTAAAAATATGGTGTTCATTGTGTTGATTTTTTTTGCGTTATTTGTGTTTGATGCTTTTACTTAATAACAAAATAGTGTGGTTATGGAGCTAATAAGTGTTGAGTTTTAAGTTTGAATTGTGTGACAACTGATTCACCCCCCTTCTTAGTTGTCCTACTCATGTTTAACAATTAGTATCAAAGCTATGGTTCCTTGTTGAGATTAAACGCTTAAGGAAGATCCGATGGTGCATAAGTTGGTGATCCCCATGTTCGATGGAACTGACTACAATGACTAGAAGGGATAGATGAAAGGATATATTATCTCCTTTGGTTCAAGATCTAGAAGGCTGTTGAGACAAAGTATACACCCCCATCTGGTGGTCTTACTACTATAGATGAGATCTCTACTTATGAACAAAATGAGAAGGCGAAGTATGCTATTTGTAGTGTTTTATCTAAAAATGAGCGAGTGAAGGTTTATTCTTTGGAAACTGCATATGAAGTCTGGAAGAAGTTGGAAGATATGTTTGAAGGAAATGAAAGGGTAAAATTGACAAAGAAGCTAGCGGTGAAGCACAAATTTGTGAATCTGAAGATGGAAGAAGGTGAAGAGTTTACAAGTTTCTTTCAGAGGGTTGAACTGACTACAAATGAATTTAGAAATCAAGGAGGAAAACTATCAAATGAAGATATAATTGAGAATATCTTGATAACCTTACCAGAGTGCTACAATGATAAGATCTTAGTTATTGAAGAAGTATATAATCCTAAGACTTACACTTTGGAACAATTGTTTGAAACCTTGCAAGCATTTGAGTTGAGAAAGTCCTAGAAAGAAGACAAAATAGAATAAAAGATAGAAATGACATTTAAAGCATTGAATATTGAAGAGGAACCGAATAGTGATGGTGTTGATGAGTTGGAAGCAAACTTGACCAAGAAGTTGAAGAAAGTCCCACCGAAAAGTATAAAGGTATGTTTCCATTTAAATGTTTTAGTTGTGGTAATATTAGTCATTATTCTTTGAGATGTTTGAATAGAGTTGTGCATAAGAAGAACAAGGATCATAAGGATAACGATAGGAAGGATAAGAAATATAAGAAATTTTACTATGTTAAAGAAGAAGCAAGACTTTTTGGTGATGGGTCTAGGAATGAGGTTGATCACAGTGAATGCTTATTCTTAGCTTTGGAAAGTAAATCTATATCCACTAACCCTAGAAAATGTGTAAGCAAGAATGCTCTAGAGAATAAGAGAAAAGGACATAAGGTACTTTGATTATCGCCTTTCATGCAAGATAGGATGAAGATTACTAGGTAATTGATAGTGGATTTTCTAATCACATGACCAGATATAAGAGTAAGTTCACTAAACTTGAGAAATATGATGGTGGTTTAGTTATGTTTGGTAATGATTTAGGAGCTAATATATTTGAGAAAGGTTCAATTAGTTTTGATGGAATGCATAGTGTATGCAACCTAAAATGGTCACCTAGACTTTGGGCCCCATTTATTTAATTTGTCAACATCAACTTTCTGAATCAATGATTGTCGCATTTTCAAATCAAATTTCTTAATCAATTCATAGCTATTTCAAATGTTTCAATTTTCCCTAAGGTTTGAATGCTTCATTAATTTTATTTAATCAAAAGAAATAAATCCCTTTTAATAAATAAAATAATGTTATTTAATTGAAGTTAATATTACTTAAATAAATGATGCTATTTAATTAAATCTATTTTAATTAAATAATTTTATTTTATTTTATTAATATTCATTTCTAGAATACATAATCTTATTTTTATTTTATTAAAAGAGATATTATCGTCTTAAATTAAAATAAAATAAATGAAATATCCTCTCAAAAATACCTTGATGAAAAAAAAGGGAAACAAATCAGTTAAAAGGGAATATAAACTAAAAGAATTCCAAGAGTTTTCTTTTCTATTATCCACATTGCTTCTGAATTTGCCTTCAATTCTACTTTTGCCTATAAAATGAGCCCTCTCATTCTCATTTCAAGAATCACGATTTTTTACATCAGACTTATCTACAAATTTGAATTTTATCATTTGAGATTACATTAGTTTGATTATATAAGCATCTTATTTTTAGAGCATATAGTTTAATATTACATTTTAGCTTAATCTTCATAGTAGATTAATTTGCAAAATAATTCATTTATGACATTGCATGTAGATTAAGTTTCATTTCAATAAATTAGTTTGGTTTATTACATTTTACAGCCATTTAGATTAGTTTTCATTGTTGCATTGCAAGAACAGGATTCATGGAGATTGGCATTCTTGCTTCTCCTCTTTGAATCTCTCGTTCCGAGATTGTATTTGGGGTAACAGGGTTAATCTGAGGGCCACAATATCAATCCTACTCTTCTTTGGATGAGGCGTGAATCGAGTCAATTCGTTATTGAGTATCACTTGCATTAGGGATGTGAAGTATCTTTATATTTTGAGTTATAGGCATTAGTTTTAATTTTTAGTTTTAATTTAATTTAGTTTTTAAATTTCGTTTTTAATTTAGTTTTTAGTTTTTAATTTAGTTTTTAATTTTTAGTTTTTTAGTTTAGTTTTTAATTTCATTTTTAGTTTTGATTCATTAATCCAGCTTCCACTCAGTTGCAGGAAAAACGATTTTTGGATTTTGTAGCCAGGGTCAAAATCCGATCTGGGTATCTTTCAGTTTTTTGATTTCTTTCACAGATCTGAAGAAAATAGCCGCACAAAAACCGTCGCGCGTCATTTTTCACCTGGCTAAATGTTTTAAAAAAATTATTTTTTTCATCTTCTGCTTGCTGGATCAAAAAACGATTTCTGGGTTTTATTTTTTGCTTCAAAAAATTTCTGGGTTTCTGTTTTTATCTACTCATTATAAACAGATTTTTCAGAAATAAAATTTGAAGATTTTTATGCATGTTTTAATTTAGTTTTTAATTTTTAGTTTAGTTTTAATTTTAATTTAGTTTTTAATCTTAATTTAGTTTAATTTTTAGTTAGTTTGGTTTAGACTTTAATTTAGATTTTTAAATTAGATACTTTTTTTAGTTTCTAAAATTCAAATTAGATTTTTTTAATTTAAAGTAGATTCTTTAACTTTGTTAATTTAAATTAGATTTTTTTACTTTAGATTTTTTAACTTTATTAATTTAAATTAGAATTATTAATTTAGATTAGAATTTTTTTTAATTTAGATTAGATTTTTTTAATTTTATTAATTTAGATTAGTTTTGTTTTAAATTTTTAGTTTAGTATTAGATTAATTTAGTTTAATTTTAGTTTTGTTAACTAATTCCTTTTAGATTAAATTTTGACTAGATTAAATTAGATTTTTTAATTCTAGTTCTTTTAAATTTTTTTTCCAGAGCATAACAGTTTCTGCAGGACGCCAGTCAGAGAACTTGAAACACACTAACGGTTTGATTGCAGGACGCGTGACAAAGACTTGAAAACAAACACTTACGCTTGTCAAAGATCCTATTTAAAAAAATATTGTGTTTGTTTTCCTGCTTTTCAATTCACATAGTCTAATTAGGGCTTCGTTAAAATTCTTAGGAGTTTCGATAGTGAGTAGGGAATTTGGCTCTTTGTTACATGGGGGTGATGACCATGGACAAATCCAGGCTCCTAATGATCTTACTCATATGACGAACTCTTAGGGAGCGGAGCAAGGTAGTGAATCTTTAGCACTTTCACTCGTCAGGGGATTATGCTCTTCTCTTATTGAGAGAATCAGAAACCCAAAAGCGTGTGGATTTGGTGAAGTGAAACTAGCTCGGTGATTAAGGTTGTTTAGTGTGTTTGGGTAAAGAGACGGGCTAGAGAAGTATGCTCTTCTCCTTTTGGGAGAATCAGAAAATCAGAAACCCGAATCCGAGCCATGTCCAGTGTCACCTTTAGAGGGCCTCTGCCGGAAGTTGAACCTCAGGAGCGGCCAAGTGAGTACACCCTGTGATTCCACCTCACTATAATAAAGAACGTCTTTGTTGAGTCTAAAGACTCCAAGACCATAGTAACTTCTTTTCCATGACTTGGACGATCATCATGGAAAAGCTCTGTTTATTGCACTGAGCGGCGCCGCTCCGAGCCCTGCTTGCGGGGGTGTGTGATTTTCAGGTGTTGGTGTGGCTGCGAGGCCCAAGCTCTGTATCAGAGGCACCGAAGGTTATTGTGAACGGAAGCCAAGTAAAAACCTCTTAGTTAGTTGCCTACCCGGTTTACCTCCGAAAGGAGTCATAATCTTTGCGCAAGGAGGGGGAAGAATCTCTCGTATGTTGATCATACAGATTCCCATCATAGGGCATACACGGGCGTTTGGAGGTTGCGACAGCCTGCTACAAGGGTAACCTTTGAACGTACACTGTTGAGTCCTTGGAAACACCAAAAACACGGGCGCCCTCTAGGGGGTGACACGGCTGTGTGAGGTGCACGTATGCGCATAAGCAATGGGGCAAAGGTTTTGACTTCTCACCATTTTCTTTGGTAGGAATAGCTATGTGTTTGTTTTTGAGTCTTAAACATTGTCCAAACATCTTCAAACAAGGCTCCCCCGATACTATCAAGTTGCTTTGTCCTTGATAGATCTGTTATCGACTACTTTTTGTATCACAACTTGTCTGATTGAAACCTATGTGCTTGATCAAAATCTGTGGATATACTTGCTTGATCTTTGAAAACAAACAACAAACTGAAATACTGAGTTCTTCGATTAGGTGACTTGTCCCAGTTTTAGAGACTTGTTCTGTATTTAGGGTTTATGTGTCCTTGACCTTTTGAATTAGTGATCCTTGATCTCATAAGCGATTTTGCTTGAGATTGGCAAATTAGGAATTGTTCCTGTCAAATAGATAAATTTTAGACTCTTTGATAACACACTTGGAGAGTGCTAGGTAGTCTCCTTGTCCACCCATTTTCATACAATTCAAACTCGGTACAATTTGTATAGAAGTCATCCTCCCCGATCCATATATGTGCTAGGGTGTTCACCCAAGAATTGAGCACCTGTGGCGGTGTTAGGTTTGCACCTATTTGCAACAGTTCTATTTCACCATCTCTCGGACAAGAGAAAACTTTTACTATCCTAGTCTAGTATTGACGTTTCTTAGAATTTTTTGTTTACTTGAACTTTCCTTTCATGTCATCACAACAAGATATCAAGTGAGCCAAGGAAAGCGACCTCAGATAGTCTTTAACCAACTACCCCCAGTTCAGACTCATCAAAAGAGAAAGGAAAAGGAACCAATATTTGACCAGTCACCTAGGAGTCAGTCTGAAACCTATTTTGACCCAAAGAGCCATTTTAGTGACTTGAGTACCCCCTCAGCACCTTCCCACTCAGGTATGGATATGAGTTATACTGTCACTCGGCGGGAGAGGGAAGCCATGGATCAAATCTTGATGATATCTATGAACAACACAGAAACAACATGATATTTGGAAATTCTTCTCATGATGATCAACCTGGTTCACCCCTCATTAATACAAGATATTTGGATGCCCATCAACGGGATGAAAGGTATAAGAGACGAGCTCACCAAGAACAATGGTCACAACATGAAGACCAAGACAATGAACCTCGTAATGCTCATGTCAATACAACGTATACCAATGACTTGTTCAAACAATCTAGACCAAGTTCACCACTTCAACATACCTCAAGGTTCACAAGTGATAGGCTCAAAAGAATTGAACGCGAAAAGAAAGCCTTTCTAGATGAACAAGCTGCAAAGCAAGAAAAGTTTAGACAACTTGAGGAAGAGAGCCAAGCTTTATTGGAAGTACAAAGGAAACTCGCTCAAGAGGAGCAAGATAGGCAGTTAGCCCACCAATTAAACAAACAATACAATACAAGGGGTGCTAACAGTGGACATAATTCTCCTCCCTCCACCCCTTCTAGAACACCAAGAAGTAGAAGGCGGTCAAGGACCCCTTCTAGATCTCCTAGTCCTAGAGGAAGAAGGGCCTCTCAGTATGCTCACTATAGGAGGCAAACTCCTCCCAGAAATTCAAGACCACACTCCCAACATGTACATCCTGGTTCCCAACATGGAGGTGGTAGCTCACATTATGATTTTGATACTCAAGACTTCATGCGAATACAACAAGAGCCTATCTTCCAACAGTATGTGGAGAGGTATTTGGAACAAAACAAAGATAAATTCTTGGAAAGTCTAATCAACAAGGGTGCCAGAGTCCCTTATAATTTTGATGTGGACAACAAAATACAAAAGCAAAATCCCTCTCAAGAGGAAGAAATCCACCAAATGAAGCAAATGATGGAAAAAATGATGCAACCTAAGAGCTCATTCTCACTAGACTCAATTTGTCCTAATCCATTCGACAAGAGTGTGAGTATGAAATATTTTCCAAAGAGGGTGGAATTCCCACAATACGATAAATATGATGGTAGTGGTGATCCTGCGTGCATGTCGTCGAGTTCTATACTGAGCTTTGAATTCCATCGGGGATGACTCCTATTTGATGAAGGGTTGTTCCTAGGAGTCTTAAAAGGACAAACAAAAAACAATGGAATGGTTTACCAATATCCTCCTCTGTCAAGACTTTTTAGAGAACTTGTTCATAGGTCGTTCAACGCCATATGTCTGTCAAGACCTGTTACTATGTTGGACCTGTATGCAGCGGAAACAAAATTAGGGAGCAACACAGTACCTTGCAAGAGTGGAGGAGACAATGCTCTCAGAGTATCCTAGAATGATCCATGAGGATGAAAAGATTGACATACTTGTTAGTAATTTGGTGCACGAAATGAGACATGAGATCAAAAAGATAGTCTTCACTTCGCTGATACCATGATTGAAGCGCATTACGCATTGAGGATGTTCTAAAAGAACAAGGCATTTTGACCCGGACATAGCTCACAATAATACCAACAATGGTCAACACAACAATAAGGATAAGGGAAGAACAACAATTGGAACAAAAACAAACAAGTTGTCAATGAAGTGGAGTTGTGGATTCTTCCCAATCAAAGAGATCAAAGTGTTCTTAATTTGACTAAAGTTGTGCAAGCAATGAAGCTTAATACACCTCCACAACAAGAAAGTAAATCAAGATATCAGGAGAGGCCCAAAAACCAGAAGCGGAAATTTACCAAATTGGGTGAGAGAGCGCACATATGAGGGGATATTCTCCAAAGGCTGTATTTGCTGCTTGGCATCCTCGAGGATCGCAAAATTTCATTCGGATCTAAGCCACATTGGTGGGATGACGAGGCATTCTGTAAATTTCATAATGGCCCGACATCTTGTTGGCTTGTTTGGAGGTAAAACATATAGATCCAAGATTTTTATAGAAGTGGAAAGCTTCAAGTTGATGGCCTAAATACCAGTAGCGATCGCGGGCTTTTAAGGAACCTTTGCTAATACGACCAAGGGGAAACCTCTAAATCACAGAATGGCAAAGCTGCAATCAACTACACCTATACAGCGGCAGAAAATGTGATAAACATGCTTGAAGTTGTGGAGCCAAGTGTTAATATGATAAGGAGTAAAGACCCGCATGGTTATGACTCTCCCCCTATTTTTGACAACTAACCTATTGTGGTGCTGAGAGGTCCTCATTCTAGGTTATCTTCCCAAGCCCTTAATGCTGTTACCAGGAGTCAAGCCCCTATTATTCTCAGAGGGCCTAGTTCAGGTCCATCCAACAAATCCAAGCAAGTGGCATCCAAGAATGTCACTATAAAATCTGCCACTGCTCTCAAACCAAACTCTGATCTTGGAGTGGAGTTCTGAAAACTCACGGCACATATAAATCTTAGAGCTTCTAGAGGTTGTCCTAGGCATGAGATCCTTGAGGGGCAGCACAGCATAAAATAATGCAACAACATTGATATAGACCAATTCCAAGGCATGGTGAATCACATTACTAGCCCACATTACCTTTCTTTCTCTGAAGATGATGACAAATCCCTAAGCCATCCACACAATCTTGCCCTTCACATTGAAGTCATGATTCATAAAACCCGTGTCAGGCGCGTGTTGATTGATGGAGGTGCTGGGTTAAATATCTGTACTTTGAATTTGTTAAAAACTTTGGGCTATTCAGAGAAAGTGATCGACACTAGAAAGAAGATTACCATAAAGGCCTAAGATTAAGCAGAACGAAGTTCTAAGGGATTGGCTGTCCTTCTATCGAGGATGGCCAGTTAAAGAAAAGATATCTTGTTTCAAATTACGAACGATCTTGGACCTGGCATTTCTTTGGGTAGACCATGGATTCATGATATCACGAGGCGGTCTTGTCTACCTACCACCGATTGATGACGAGTTTCTACAATGGGCGAGAAATTTTGCATACGGGGGAATAACACCGCTATCAACTACTCCAATCCTGAAGCTAATGTTTCCGTATACTCATAGCAGAAACGAGGAGGATTATGAAACAACTTTAGCAGACTGTGAAAACAAATTTAAGTCAGTAGACCTTGGCATGGGGGGTATCAACTTGACTCTTTTGCAAAGATGCATGTTTCCCCTAGGACATATGGAAAGCCTTCACAGGAGATGAAACCATCATCTTCAGCAATGACAATATTTGACAAGTTTGTTGAATCCTCAGTACCAATACAAGATGAAAAAGAGGAAGTAGGCTGTTGAGGGTGGATATACAAAATACCGGCTACAATGAAAATTTCTCCCCTCTCCTAGAATCCTATGGGAGAGGATATGCTGTCAAGAAGATGGGTTATCGGGATATGGCCCTCTTAGTCCACCAGGTTAGATGCTAGAGCGAACCGCTCAATCATGTTGATCTTTTTGCACATTAAGTCTAAGAAGCCGGTTGGCCTAGGCTTTATGAACAACAATAAATGCACTGTCCCCATTTCTGATAGGCGGGATAGTAAAGATGACACAGAATATGTACCAGATTTGACCAATCAACAAGACATAACAGATGATTGGATACCTTCAACAAATCTCCTTTGGGAAGATTCAAGAGATTTAATAATTGATAGTCCTCCTATCTCATTTGCAATAGATAGTGACTGTATGAATGCAAGATTGACTATGGATAGTGTCTCCATCCCAGCTGCAATGGATGGTGATAATTCAGATAATTTTGTGATTGAGCAAATTGCTAGAAGAGAGGAGCCTCTTCTAAATCTTGAGGCTTCATCCACTTGAGGCTCAACAATAATTGAGAAATAGACTCTCATGAGTTTGAATGGGATTCACTCTCGGATACAGCGATTGACTTGGATTATGGGCGTTGTCCACTTGCGGACTAAGCCTGATGTAGCCCGGCGAGTCATGTGTTAGATTAGAAGATTGGAACCCACATGTACATTAGTGATGACGATTCTTGGCTTATAGGATAAATTACGATTTAGACACTTTAGAAACAGGCGAGATTCAATTCTCACAGTCACGAGAGAATGTGAAGCACCACCTATATCCTTAATCTTGAACCCGATCATTAACCTACCCCCTGTTCACCCCAACCTTATTGATTGGTCTCAACGTTACCAAGAGCCTCAACTCTTGACATTTCACAATGACTATGAGATCACCTACTATCTAAATGCCATTGAACCTATAGTCTCTTCCACCAGTGAACCGGCTACCAGTATGACAGAACCTAACATCAAGTACCTTAGTCACAAGATAAAAAGAAAAAAAAAAAGAATAAGAGTTCTAATGGCGAAAACCACTATGTGGCGGTGTCAGAACCAAAAGTAAAATAAAAGACATCAAAGGTGAAAAGGAAAACCTCCCGAGCACCTCTGAGGATGAGGTACTTGATAGTCTCCCAAGCTATTTCCAGGATAGATCATCAGTATTGGTTGAACCTCCAGAAGCTGTTAATTTGGGCACAGAGGAAGTTCAAAAAATTGTACACTTGGCTAAATCTTTATCACCTGAAGAAAAGAAAGCCTATACCGAGTTCCTCCCAAAGAAGGAAATTAACTTTGCATGGACATACTCAGACATGCCAGGGTTGGACACTAATCTCATTATGCATCATTTGTCCATAGCTCCAGGTGTGAAACCAGTCAAACAGAAGTTGAGAAAAATGCACCCTCATATAGCTCTTTTAGTGAAAGCTGAATTAGAAAAGCTCCTTGGTGCAAGATTCATTAGAGCCATAGACTATGCTGACTGGATTTCCAACATTGTACTTGTTTCTAAACCTGATAAAGCCATTCGAATCTGCACAGACTTTAGAGATCTTAATAGAGCATGCCCAAAGGATGATTTTCCACTTCCTAACATAGACATGATAGTGGACATGACAGCGGGATATGAGATCTATTCTTTGATGGATGGTTTTTCTGGGTATAATCAGATCAAGATAGCTCCTAAGGATCAAGAAAAGACTACATTCACATGTGCCTGGGGTACTTATTGTTGGAATGTCATGCCCTTTGGATTGAAAAATGCAGGAGCTACTTACCAAAGAGCTATGACAACCATCTTCCATGACATGATGCATAAGAATATGGAAGATTATGTGGATGACACCCTGGCTAAGTCTAAGAGAAGAGGAACACATTTGGCTGATTTAGAAGTGATTCTAGATCGCATGGAACAATTTCAACTAAGATTAAACCCAAAAAAGTGTGCATTTGGTGTTACTTCTGGAAAATTATTGGGATTCATCATTTCAGCTAAAGGAATAGAAGTGGACCCTGAAAGGTTCAAGCCATTATAAACATACCACCTACCAAAAATGTCAGCCAAATGAGGAGTCTTCAAGGGCGCCTTCAATCCATAAGGAGGTTTATTTCACAATTGGCGGATAGAGAGCGCAACCTTTCAACAAAATTTTTAAGGTGTTCAATATTAATGCGGAATGAGGATTGCCAAAAGAGCGGATCAAATTAAAGAATGCTTGGAAGATATCATTTTAATGCCTCCCATTTCGGGGAGAAAACCTCTCGTTTATATGTCTCGACTCTTGAATCTTCAGGGGGAGCATTGTTGGCTCAATTAGATGAACAAAGGGAAAGAAAGGGCCATATATTATATTGATGCAGCACTCTTGTTTCTTATGAGGTTAATTATACTAGTATTGAAAAAGCTTGCCTTGCAGTAGTGTTTGCTTCTCAAAAATTGCGACACTATATGCTCACGCACACCATACACCTCATATCAAAAATTGATCCTCTCAAATACTTGCTTGGTAAAGCTGCTCTCACGGGCAGACTTGCTAAATGGATGATGATTCTTTCTGAATTTGACATAGAGTATATTGAGCGCAAAGCAATCAAAGGCCAAGCTATTGTAGATCAACTGGCTAATTTCCCTATTCAAGATAATATGCCCATTCAAGTCAACTTTCCAGATGAGTATCTTATGTACATGACTGAAAGATCCTGGAAACTATTCTTTGATGGTTCATGCATGCAAAATGGTTCTGGAGCTGGTGTGTTGTTTGTTTCTCCTCATGGGTATACTATTCCTAAATCTTACAAGTTACTCTTTCCATGCACAAACAACATAGCTAAGTATGAGGCTTTGACAAATGGACTAAAATGGCTATAGAGTGGAATATCACAGAACTACATATCTATGGGGATTCTCAGCTGATCATCAACCAAGTCAATGAACAATACCAAACAAAAGATGACAAGTTGGTACCTTACAAAAAAATGGTTGATTCATTGAGACGGTATTTTACTTTTGTCACCTTTCAGCAAATCCCTAGGGCTGAGAACAAAGCAGCTGATGCTATGGCCACCCTTGCTTCACTTCTTGAGTTAGAGGAACATGAGTCCAGATATGAATTCCTGGTGGAAGAGCTACGATATCCCATATTTGAATCACCTGAAAGCCATATCATTTGTACCCTTGTCAATCATGAATCCTCCCGCTATGGTGCTATTTACTCATATCTTCGTGATGGCATCATCCCGGTACGTTTAACCGTCACGAAAGAAGAAACCTTATCCACTTAATGCCTCGCCATTTCCCTCATCTCACGGTATTGATTTGTATAGGAGGGGTCTAGATGGAACACTTCTTAGGTGCTTAGAAAGGAGAATCGATCAAAGCGCTAGTTGACATCCACGAGGGCATATTTGGAGGACATTCTAATGGTCTTTCCATGGCTAGAAGGTTGCTTAGAGCAGGGTACTATTGGCCTACAATGCAGATAGATGCAGTAACATTTGCTAAGTCTTGTGAAAAATGTCAGAAACATGGACACTTAATACATGCTCCAGGTAGGGAGCTAATTCCTTCTATATCTCACTGGCCATTTCAGCAATGGGCCTTTGACCTTATTGGGCAGATTCATCCCAACTCATCAGGTGGGCATAAGTTCATTATCACTGCTACTGACTACTTCTCAAAATGGGTAGAGGCTGTTCCACTTTCTATTGCCTCAGGAAAGACAGTGTCTTTATTTATTTTAAACCATATCATCTGTCGATATGGAGTGCCAGCTGAGATCATCACTGACAATGGAGGTCAGTTCAAAAACAAGGACCTTAAAGAACTGCACTTAAAGATTCAAAGATAAAGCAACATTGGTCCTCCATTTGCGCTACAAGAAATGGTGGTGAGGAAGGCTTCAAGTAAAACCATTCTCAAGATTTTGCCGCGAGGAAGCGGTTCATAGAGATAGGTAGAGATTAAGCACCCTACGGATAAATCAATACATTGAATCCTATAGGCTTTAGTATTCGTACTCCAACTGGGGCTACTCCTTTTTCCCTCACATACGGCGTTGAAGCAGTGTTACCTTTAGAGGTTGAGATTCCATCACTTCGGGTCTCTCTCAAAGGTCTAGTTACAGATAAAGACTATCGCGCCATGAGATTGCAAGAATTGGAACTTCTTGATGAGGAAAGCGTCAAAGCATCATTTGACCATATGAGGGTCTATCAAAAAGTGGATGTCAAAGCCTTCAACAAAAGAGTTCACCCTAGAGAATTCCAAATGGGAGATCTTGTCTGAGAGGAGTCACAGAATCAGAACGAGAGCGAGGAAGAATTGAACCTAATTGGCTTGGACCCTGCACCATCCACGGCTGTACGGGTGCCTATCTACTATCTACTGAAGAGGGGGAGCAGCTCACTGAGCCTATCAATATTTTGCACCTGAAGAAGTTCTATCCTTGATGCCCGTTCTGTCTGGGGGCATCCTTTGTATATAATTATGACCTTGAAAAAAGTTCCAAAAAAATTGATATATGATACTAAAAAAAAATTACAAAAAAAAATTGATATATTGTCAAAAAATCCAAAAAAAAATTCAAATATGATGCTGAAAAAATAAAAAAAAATTCTTCCAAGTGGTGAAAACCTGGAAACAGGCGCTACTTGAGGCCTTTGCATCCCTATTTCTTAGCATGCATCCTCGACACTTAGCCTTTCTCCATCATGCCTTGTCCTTATTGCCTTGGTTTGGAATTGGTCTTTGTCTTTGTCTAGGGGCATCACTGTGTTAGCTTTGGTCTCTTGGATATGCTTGTCTTTAGGACACCTCACAAACGGTGTTTTTCAACACTAACCCAACTGTGTTTTTCAACACAACCCCTAACATCGTGTGTTTTTCAACACTTATCAGTTTGGTCTTATCCAGTTCGGTCATGTGATCTTACCTACTTGCAAGCATTCGATCCTTATCCTCGGAACTCAGTATTAGTTTACACACTTAAAATTTTTTAATTGCA
Organism: Sequoia sempervirens; assembly: GCA_007258455.2. Classification (NCBI taxonomy): domain Eukaryota; kingdom Viridiplantae; phylum Streptophyta; class Pinopsida; order Cupressales; family Cupressaceae; genus Sequoia; species Sequoia sempervirens. The sequence goes on from VDFB02150930.1 coordinate 40,888, forward strand.
ACACTTAATGCTTGAGATATGCCATGATCTTTTCTTTGTGTGCTGACTAATATTGATTTTCGTTGAGTGTCCTTATCTAATAAGTCTCTCCGTGATGCATAGCTAGAGGACTTGGGGCATGGGGCATGTTTTTATTTGCTTTCTGCTTGTGGGTGTTGTCTTGAACCTCTTCAATGTCTCTTGTTGTCTCCTTGATACACTTAAGAGATTTATGGCATCATCCTTGAATGTTTTTGCACAACCATTCTCATGGTAATCTTGGCGTTTATGTCTTGATGCGAGCGTGGTTTTGCGACATTAAATTGGGTAAGCTAACATTATAGTCATCTTGACCTTCATGTCTTTGATGCTCATGTTAGAATCTTTCCACATTCCAAGCTAATATAAATCACATTCATATCTTCATAGTTGTGTTTGTGACTAGTGATGATTGTGTGATTGTCCGATGTCCGGTAATAATGGCCCAATGATGAAAATAAGTTCTCTTAAATTCTCTAATGAATGATGAACACACAAAAACCTATGTTACCCTATTGCAAGTACACCTTTGCATTTTCATCTAGCTTGCATTATTTAGACTTCATGTTAATTTGCACTTTTAGGCTGTATTATGGGTTTGAGAGGGTTTCCTTCATCTTTCTTATGGATTTTTCATCAACTGTGATCACGTTCTTCATTTCCTTATCTTCTTTCGTGATCTCAATCGAAATTCCCTATCTTAAATAGTTGATTGATTTTGATGCATCCTCTTTATTGAGGCATATTCTCTTCCTTCTTTCCATTTCTTTCCATTTCTTCCAAACTTCTATCTTCCATTCGATTTCACCCCACTTCTTTTCTCCTAATTCAACCTTAGGGCATAATTTTCTTGCTGATCTACCTGGGTTCTATGATTTTTATATTTTTCATCTTACATCAAGAACCCTATCTTTTGTTTGATTTGATCAAATTTTTCAATTTATTATTTCTCCTCTATCTCATTTCGATTTCGATCACGAGGGGGCAGTACCTATCAAACTTCAATCCTTGATTCAGCTTTATCAATTTATCATTTGCTTCTCTTGGGGCAACCTTGCTTGAGATTCTTATCTCTCACTTTGGATGTGATCCCGAATCGACCTCATGTTCAAAGGCCTTTGTTTATGTTTGTCAGTCTTGATCAGGGTGACCTCACATCACGAGTTGTTTGCTTGATCCCAAATCGATCTCCTGCTTTACTAACTTCATTCTTTGGTACGTAATACTTGATCTGAGTTGACCTCATTAGTCAAAGAGGGGCAAATGCATGCAACCTAAAATGGTCACCTAGACTTTGGGCCCCATTTATTTAATTTGTCAACATCAACTTTCTGAATCAATGATTGTCGCATTTTCAAATCAAATTTCTTAATCAATTCATAGCTATTTCAAATGTTTCAATTTTTCCTAAGGTTTGAATGCTTCATTAATTTTATTTAATCAAAAGAAATAAATCCCTTTTAATAAATAAAATAATGTTATTTAATTGAAGTTAATATTACTTAAATAAAATGATGCTATTTAATTAAATCTATTTTTAATTAAATAATTTTTATTTTATTTTTATTAATATTCATTTCTAAATTACATAATAGTATTTTTATTTTATTAGAAAGAGATATTATAGGTCTTAAATTAAATAAAATAAATGAAATATCCTCTCAAGAATATCCTGTGATGAAAAAAAGGGAAACAAATCAGTTAAAAGGGAAATAAACTAAAAAGAATTCCAATCAAGATTTGTTTCTATTTTTCTATTTATCCCACATTGCTTCTGAATTTGCCTTCAATTCTACTTTTGCCTATAAAATGAGCCCTCTCATTCTCATTTCAAGAATCACGAATTTTTACATCAGACTTATGCTACAAATTTGAATTTTATCATTTGAGATTACATTAGTTTGATTATATAAGCATCTTATTTTTAGAGCATATAGTTTAATATTACATTTTAACTTAATCTTCATAGTAGGTTAATTTGCAAAATAATTCATTTATGACATTAC
>VDFB02150931.1:0-19834 GCA_007258455.2 Sequoia sempervirens
CAACATAGGAATATGCATATCTTCAGTCTAGGGTGGCTACTCATTAATTACGGGCCTTTAGTCGGTGGGCCTTCTTTATTTATTTGCGCTCGTTGCTCTTGTCTTACATAGTTTGAGCAGTTTATTTGTGTTTGTTGATCTGCTACGCAGCCTACAAAGGTTGTTTGGTGCAACGTCTAACAATGGCTCGAAAGGAATTCTCAGGAAGCTGTATTTTCCTTCTCTCCCTTATTCTATATCTCCTCCTCAGGTTAGTTTGTCTTCTCCTCCTTAGTTTAGTTCCTTAAAGTACTTTTCTGTTCAAGAAGTAAAGATATGCACACCATCTATTCACAAGATGCTGCTTTTATTTGAAGTATTCTTGCTCTGGTAAACAGATTTTTCAATCCATAGGGCTTTGGGATTTCTTTTTGGTGTATATAAATAGAGATATGGTAACCCTTCACAATAGGGTTTAACGATGTTCAATCTGTTTCTGAATACCTATCTAAACCTAGACCAGGTTGGGTAAGTCATAGCAACAATGTAAAAGTATACAAATCATTGTGTTGGACAAGATTGAGCAGAAATCAGGGATTAAACAGACATGTTTTAGTCTGTCGTGGCTATAATAAATCTATATTGGAAGAAAAAATATAGAAATAATACTAAAGAGAATAGAGTTTTTATATTCTTTTCTTAGGGCATTGAGTTTATTGTTTCTGTTGCTCACAAATAACTTGTGCATGTACAGGAGATGCCAATGCAATAAAACTGGGTGGCTCATGTATATTCTTTCTCACTATTAATTTGTGCCTGCATAAAATAGAAACCTCAGAGACTTTTTATTAGCAGTTGAAGAAAAATATAAGAAAGTTAGGCTAAAACAATTGGACCATAACCTCCATAGGATGCTTGGAAAAGAAACGTGTTGCCTAACCAGATATAAACCCTTATTACACTAAGATTGTTCATATTGTGAAAATCTTTAAAAAAACTACCAAAATAAAACCCAATTAAAAAAAAGAGTAAAAATGTTATGCTAACAAAATTGAACCATACCCTCCATAGAATGCTTGAGAACGAAACGCGTTCGGTGTGGCTTGACCAGTTCACGCGCAACAGAGGAATATGCATATCTTCAGTCTAGGGAGGCTACTCATTAATTACAGGCCTTTAGTCGGTGGGCCTTCTCTATTTATTTGCGCTCGTTGCTCTTGTCTTACAAGATGCTGCTTTTATTTGAAGTATTCTTGCTTTGGTAAACAGATTTTTCAATCCGTAGTGCTTTGGGATTTGTTTTTGGTGTAAATAAATAGACATATGGTATCCCTTCACAATATTGAGCAGGAATCAGGGATTAAACCGACATATTTTAGTCTCTCGTGGCTATAATAAATCTATATTGGAAGAAAAAATATAGAAATAATTCTAAAGAGAATAGAGTTTTTCTTTTCTTTTTTTCTTAGTGCATTGAGTTTATTGTTTCTGTTCCTAACAAATAACTTTTGCATGTACAGGAGATGCCAATGCAATAAAACTGGGTGGCTCATGTATGTTCTTTCTCACTATTAATTTGTGCCTGCATTAAATAGAAACCTCAAAGACTTTTTAGTAGCAGTTGATTAAATTATCTGATGATTAAAAATACCAAATTTTAAAAGAATACACTGTGAAACAGAAAACCTAAAATGCAGTTTAAGACCAATTATAAGTTTTTCTGAATTTAAAACAATGTATTTTATTAATGGGTGTGTACTTTTGCGTAACATAAAATGCAGGTATGTGCAGTAACGATGGCAAATACATTGTATGTGAACTCTCCTGCCTTCAATATATTTTTCTGGGAATTTGTTGTTATTCTAGATCTCAGAGGAATTTGACTACAGTCCGAGATTAGTGTTACCGTTTGGTAAACAAACATGAAGAAATGGTTATTTTTCATGTTGGAAGGAAATTTCTAAATTCTCCTGCATTATTTTTCAGTTTGTTTAGAATCTGTTAAAATTAGTTTTGTGTAAAAAAGAAATTGTAGTTTTGCATTAGTATATCTATTGTAATTAGAAATAAATTAGAATTTAGTTAGTTTTTTCTGTAGTTGGTATGTTTTAATTGTTTTTTGTAAAATCTAAACTCCTCTATAAAAGAGGTATGATGTACATGTTTTTAGGAAGTAATAGAAGTTGTGCAGCAGCATGGTATGTTAATATTTTTGTGCTTTATAGATTTCAATGTGATATGTGTTTTGATATTTCTTCATTCAATACCATCAAACTGGTATCAGAGCCAGGGAGGTTCTATGGTGAAGATCTGAAATATGATTTGATAATCAATGTTGAAGTGAAGCTGCAGCTGGAAGAAAACATGGTGAAGGAGCTGTTGATTTGTTAGGCTGATTTTGCAGCCACACAAGAGCCGCCATACAAAGGATTGCAGATTCAAGAGAAGTTAGAGAAGAATGATGTAGATAGAAGTTTTGTTGTCGACACAGATTTAAAAGGTTGCAGTTCTAGAAATTAAAAAAAAAAGGTTGTTCTCAGATTGCAGATTGCATCATCTGTAATGCAAAAGAATAAGTGTAGAATAAGTGTAGAAAATGTTTCTTAGGCTGTTGGAAAAGATAATTAATTTTACTTTGAAAATCTTGATTGTGTGTTTGGAAAAAGATTTGTAGAGATCTTTGAGGCAATTTGTATTGGAAGAAAGTCGCTACAAAAAATAAAGATATATGATCAGTTTTTATTGCTAAAAGTAAATCACAACTCTTTTTTGGAGAGAATTATTGTATTTGTGTAACTGCCAAAAGAAGTTGTAGAAAAAGAGATCAATGTTCATCATTTTAAGAGATTTGTAGAAGACAATCTATAAACTGCAAGAGGAAAGAGTTTGAATGCCACCGTCGAGTTTTAGAGAAAGTTTGTAGAAGGAAATTGTGTAAAGAAGAGTGGAGGCACTCTTGGAAAAGAAGAAATCACTAGAGTAGAATTAGGTGAGTTTGATCAAATTTATTTTAATGGGAAAGATAGGCAAAAGATTAAAAAAGGAGAAAAAGGTTTTGGAGGAGGAAGTGATAGAAATTAAAAAATGTAATTCACAATTGGTAGCAGATATAAAAAATTTTGGAAAAGAAAGATATGAGAATTTGTGTGAAATTTACAAATTAGAAAAGGAATTGAATTATGTTAAAGGAAAGAATTAAGAGTTAGAAGAAAAATTAAAATTCTTTGATGAAATCAAGAAAAAGATAGAAGATTTTGAGGAAATGCTAAAATTGTTGCAGATCTAGAAATTAAAAAAATGTTGTTCTCAGATCGCAGATAGCATCATCTGTAATGTAAAAGAATAAGTGTAGAAAATGTTGCTTAGGTTGTTGGAAAAGATAATTAGTTTTATTTTGAAAAGCTTGATTGTGTGTTTGGAAAAGGATTTGTAGAGATCTTTGAGGCAATTTGTATTGGAAGAAAGTGGCTATAGAAAATAAAGATATATGATCATTTTTTTATTGCTAAGAGTAAATTACAACTCTTTTTTGGAGAGAATTATTGTATTTGTGTAACTATCAAAAGAAGTTGTAGAAAAAGAGATCAATGTTCATCATTTTAAGAGATTTGTATAAGACAAGGTATAAATTGCAAGAGGAAAGAGTTTGAAGGCCACCATAGAGTTTTAGAGGAAGTTTGTAGAAGGAAATTGTGTAAAGAAGAGAGGAGGCACTATTGGAAAAGAAGAAATCACTAGAGCAGAATCAGGTGAGAGTTGATAGTAAGAGGATTTCCAATTTGAAGTTCTAAAAATTTGAAGATCAAAATTTGATGGATTGTCGCAATAGTTGGAAAGAACTGGTGAGAGTTGATAGTAAGAAGATTTTGAAGATGGTTTGAATTATTTATACAAGTAAACAAATTGAGAGTGTTTGAAGACTTGGTTGGAAAGTTGAAAGAAATTTATGGTTGAAATTAAGGGGGTGTATTGTGTAAAAGGAAACTGTAGTTTTGCATTAGTAATATCTATTATAACTAGAAATAAATTAGAGTTTAGTTAGTTTTTTTTGTAGTTGGTATGTTCTAGATTTTTCTTGTAAAATCTAAACTCCTCTATAAAAGAGGCATGATGTAAATGTTTCTCATGAAGCAATAGAAGTTAATTATTTTTTATGTTTTATAAATTTCAATGTGTTATGTGTTTTGATATTTCTTCATTCAATACCATCATTTCAAGTGCCTTTTCAAATTGCATTTTAACGGTTAAATATGATTTCCCTTTATAGGGAAGGGTGTCCAATACAACATGAGTGGTGGCTTGGTTTCTTAATCGTAACCAATTGTTTGGGTGAGGTTAGCTTTATTGGGATTTACAGTCATTATTTGTGCCATGCTCAAAACACCTGTGTGCATTTAAGAATTTATTATTGTTAAACAATTTTTAAATATTAATATGTTATTTAAATATACTAGCGCTTGCACCTCAACGAGGTGCAATGGTTACAACGATAGCAAGATATACCCTACCAATATATTGAAGGGCAAGGGGAAAAATCGCTAGAAAATTTAAATTGCTTTTCTTAAGGCTAACTATTTATAGCAGAACAAAATATTCCGTTGCACCAATATGCCCTTGTTGAGGCTGGCTAAAGTTGTTCTCAGTCTGGATGGTATTGTTGATACAAGTGTTGTTAATTCTCATGCTTCCATATTAGCAGATTTTAAAGAGTAAATGGGGACTATGATTGTTACTAAGCTTCTAAATTTTAGGGAGGACGAGAATAGGAGCTTATGGATATTGAGTTGCAAGGCTCAATCAATGAAAGGTTTTCTTCAGGCTTAGCTTCAAAGGAGGAAATTTGAGTTTTGTGCTAGGATGTGTGCATTTTAATGGATCTGTACTGAGATTTGCAAATGGTTATTAAGCATGTGGTTGTGTCTCATGACAAAGGTGTTCTGGAAGTTTTCAGCTGTTACACTTTGCCAAGCTTTGGGAACAATGATTTATCTCAGCCTATGAGGCATGCCAAACTCATAATGGGAATCCATATAAATGGTTTTGGTGGATTTTACAATGGCAAGACTCGCTAAAGTCAAGTGGTTCTATGTCTAGTATTGGAGAGACTTGAATGGGGTTTATGATCAATGGAGATCAATGCTAGCTGGTTCAGGTGTGTCCTGATGGAGAAGCTATAAGGTAGTGTATGGGTGTGTTTCTGACATGGCTGTATAAAGGGCTCTCTTTTATGTTTGGTTTTTGCTTGTGTTCCTTGCTACACCTGGTATGGCTATTGATGCACATTTGTATAGTCTTAGTTATGTATGTTTTATAGGGTATGTATAGTGCTTTCTCTGGCCTTCTTTTATGCCTATACCCATGCATGGGTAGTTTGCATAGGTGTTTTGTTTGTTGTCTAGTTGTTATGCTGGTATTGCGTTGGGATGGCGCCCCATAATACAACCCCAAAATTATAATCAAGAAAAGATGAGACACCTTTTTATATTTTCTTCATAGACATGAACCTATTTCAGAATAAAAAAAGGTTTTCAAGAAAGACGCTTTATTATAAATTTCCTACATTCTCATCTATTGACCATTAAGGGCTAATATATTCTTCACTTATTTTTTAAATAACCTTCCCTCGATTGGACTTCTCCCACATGGCTAAGATAGCGTCCCTGATATTGTCATCATAATCAACAAAGTTGCAGTATCACTAATATGAACCAGATCTGAAACCAGTGAAATTCTATTTTTAAATTTTTTCATGTTGAAATCTGACGAGTCTAGAGGTAACATTCCCAATTTGTGAGATGGTATAGAAGTTTAACGTACATAAATTAAGGTAAAAATGCCTAATAGTGGGTGCCAACTTATTCTCAATTCATGAGAAGTATATTATCTGCACTCAACCATGAACAGTCCTTCCTTTATTTGGCATTCTATACAACTCTTTTATAGTGGTTGTGATGGCACTAGTCTTACTCTACATTCTTGTATGAATTGAGTGAATGGGGGCCACCTTTTTCCCCCATCCATGGATTTCAGAATTTCATTAGCAAGGGCAGTATATCATGCCACCTTTTTCCCAATCTATGAGATGGTATAGAAGTTTAATGTACATAAATTAAGGTAAAAACTCCTAACAATAGGTGCCAACTTATGCTCCATTCATAAGAAGTATATTATCTGCACTCAGCCGTGAACAGTCCTTCCTTTAGTTGGCATTCTATACAACTCTTTTATAGTGGTTGTGATGGCACCAGTCCTACTCTGCATTATCATATGAATTGTGTGAATGGGGGCCACCTTTTACCCCCAGCCATGGATTTCATTAGCACGAGCAATACATCATCTCCACTTGGCCACATACATTCCTTACTCTACTCTGCATTCTTCTATACACCTTTTATGGTAGTTGATGATGGGGCCAACCCTTCAACTTTGAATTCTCATAAAACCAAAGTCACCTTTTCACTCCATCCATGTACTTCGTTAGCTTTATTTTCTAACAATAGGCCTTTCTTTTGCTTCAAATTTGTACAAAATTCAATAGAACAGTCTATTTTCTGACATTTTTAGGTCTTACCCATTTTACACTCAACCCCTAGTTCAAATATTTTCCTTTTGCACTTTTATCTTTTAATCCATACACTTTGGTTTGTAAGTTCCCTCTTCCTACTGTAACCAGCTATGCTTATGCATTTTAGTCACATACTTTAGTCATTTTTGGAGACATCAATATAATTTGCTTACAATGCATAAAACATATGAAGAAAGCAAGCATTAAAGTTTCATCTCTGCCAAATAGGTTTAACGCCATATCACAAAATTAACATTTTCTAAGCATGAACCATAGAACCCTACAATTGAAAAATTATACCACAAAAAATGGGTCATATCTTTGCCATAACACCACACCCGTTAAAAAAAGGGTGAAATTCCCTGATTGTCAAAAATAAGTGGTAATGAAATCTTTCTTTGTTTGTGAAACAGAAGAGAGGTCTATACACTAATACTCGGTCAAGTCATGCTTAAATCTAGTCCTCAAATAATTAGTAAGTCACACAAAATTTAGACCACACTACCACAGAAAACTACACTAATGCATGGCCTCTCAATAACTTCAAATCTCTAACTACAAGTGAGCAAATATTACCCACTATTCACAAACCTCAAAATATTTTTCCAGCAAATATAAATCCACAAAAAAAACAAAATCAAGTCTTCAGTAAGGCACGTACATGCGTTTATTTACTCTAATCTGCTAAGTCTAGCATGCTTTATCACAAAAGCTTAAGTCCAAAAAAGAAACATTTCTAAATGCTGGAAAACACTAATGCAAAACACAAGCCTTGTGGAACCTCACAGTATACCAACTTCAATTCAAACCAAAGAATTCAAAACATTAAATATCTATTATCAGCCACTTCAAGCTTCTATAGTTCATAACTTTAGGAAAAAGGCATCTAGAGAAACTGTATAGGTGAGAAAGGAAAAAGAACATCCATGACACCAAATGTGTACTTTATCTAAACAGTTTCGCCATACAAGTCAACTTACTTTATATCACGTTATTCCTGAGAGGATTTTTTACCTAAAGAGTGACACCACTCAAGCATTAACTGTTCAAAAATACTAAAAACCAATTAATAGCACAAATAGAAAATAATATGAAAAAGAAATTCTTATGGAGACTCGGAAACCTACCGACCTCAGTTCCTATTATAACACAATCATCTATATACAGTAGTCAAAGTCTGATAGTACTGAAACCCTAAATCATTTCTCCAAAATTTGTTTCGTACGTAGACCTCTGTTTCAAACTTTAAGCTCTCTAATTAAACGAAAAAAATTAAAATCGTTTGCATTAAAACCCTGAAATCAATACAAGTTTATTTTCCACAATTCGTTCATGAAGGTCTCTTTCTAGTTAATACGAACTGCGGAAGCTTGAAAATTCTATCAAAAAATCGTACTCAATTGTAACCGTACCAAAACCCTAAAAACCAAACTACAGCTTTAAAAAGAAATTTAAAACCCCAAAACAACGTATCTAACCAAAGAAAATCGAACCGAAAGACAGAACAAAAAAAATAAGAACATACATTATAGAAACGCTGGTTGAAATCTCCGGCCAAAAGGTGTCCACAAATCTGTAAGATTTGTGAGTGCATGAAGCTTTAGCGCAGGGTGTTGTTCGTTAAGCAGTGCCAACAGCCCGCTGGCCAATATTATGATAGTCACCATGATTGAAGCTTCGAAATACTCAACAATAACTTGTTAACAACCCCCGCCCCCGCCCCGCCCCGCCCCGCCCCGCCCCGCACCGCAATGATTTCAAGCAGAAAAAAAAAAAAAAAGAACAACAGCTCGCAGTATTTGGATTCGTTAAAAATGGTCTTGGTTTTCTTTTGTTTATTTTATTCCAGTAGTTATGGATTTGCACTGCGTATGAAAGTAAGTGTAGGCGCTTTTCCAGATTTTTGTAAAGTTTTCGACCTTAAAATGTTAAAAAATGCAGAGAAGAGACTTCTATAACAGTTGGAGGAAAGCATATCGCAGGTAACGCAAAAGCCATTGTGTCACATCACTACAGTGGAGAAATTATTGATGCTAGGAAGTTGCCAGTGAGCTAGAAAGTACAAATATTGAAGAAACAATACAAAAAAATATTTATAGTGGACACGTCTGTGAAAGTGGCCAACCCGCCAGATTTATTGAATAGGCTTTAGAAAGCTTCAACCAAATGCGAGTGGCAGGTGTAAAGCCCGACCCTATAAGCTTTGCCAGCATCCTTCCCGCCTGTGCAAGGATGAGAGAAATAGTGGACCTACAAGAAAATACCTTGGAAAGCGACATTTACTTCAACTGCACAATTTCTCCAACACCAGCAGTAAAAGGAATGGAGGTTTAACAGCCATTGCCTTAATATGAAAGGGTTTGCATTGCAATAGGCATGTCGTGCTGAAGCAGCTTGAAAGTGAAAGAACTAATTGGTTGAAGATTCGCCCCTTCTTACTTAGAAGAAATCACCCAACGCCACTGGTAAAAGCAACGAAGGGTTGGCAGCCATTAGCAGCCATTGAATAATAATGAAAGGGTTTTAATTAAAATAGCGCGTGAAGCATAAATTGCCTTCTCCCTTCTGATGTTTCCTTGCTCTCCTCCTGTCGTAACCGCCATTGCCATATTATTCTAAAGAAGGCCACTTGAAAAAGCAATGGAAATAGGCAGATAGGGAATACAGCCAGACACAAGCTACTTCAACTCGCACGCAAAACCCCGAAAGTCGAGGTAAAATTAATACAGTGTGCAGGTAGGAGCTGGTACGGTGTTGACCGATATGAATGATCCTTTTATTTTTGTACGCAATCCACTCCAACACTTAAAACCTTTCCGGTGGTATTTCCCATCGGAATAGTCAACCGGCATAAACAGTAGACTTTTCTGGTGGGAATTCCCACCTATAATAGCCTATCGGCTAAATATATCATGGGCATTGTGGGTTGTTTGCATTATATTTGAATGAATGAATCTTGATAAGGAAGCTAGTTGTCTTGAGAAGTCTTGCCTCTTTAAAGAGGTCATTTAGATTATCCACCTTCAAGTTGCTCTCATAATAACCGGCACATTTTGAACGAACGATTTAGCTAATTCTTCCTAACCAAAATCTACAATAGTAATCTTTAAATGATTGTCATGATATAATAGTTTTGGAAATAGTGTGAAAAGGGGCAAGCAAGCTTTAAAAAGAAATGTGTACATCTTTTTTTCGCTGTAAAAAGATAGTCAAAAGTATACGAAATGGAGTTCACTCTACTTTAACATCTACAAACAGAGGATTTTACTTAAGAGGGTTTTGTTTTTCCCAAATTTATGTAATAATATTAGTATTCAATTAAATTAGTTTTAATTTTTTAAATTAAATATAATATTAAGGTATATCGTGAAGAATTTAATTAGCCGATAGGCTATTATAGGTGAGAAATTGACCAGGAAAGTCTATTGTTTGATGCCGATAAATTTTCCCGGCGGCAGGATGACTCTTTCCCAGGCTAAAAACGGTGGGCATTTATTGAGTTGATCTCCTCCATACTGTGAGGAGACAAGTCGGAGTAAATACGAACAGTCCCAGAAATTGACAAGCATGGCCTCTCGCCTCTTTCACCATCGGCTAGATATTGCAGGACAAGGACAAGAAGAGTAGTGTGAGTGTTGCACGGAGGAGTTGCACAGCCAAAGAGGCATCGCGTGCCTTAGTGAAGAAGTAAATAATGACAGGCGGGATGACTCCAAAGGGACGGGTATGGGTGCCATGACAGGAAAAGTGTACGAGAGTCACATCAAGGTATGGGCGTCCTCCTACGGGAAAGACTGCATGCCATGGAAAAGATATGGTGTGCAGAGGAAGATGGACGCGCAGTCTCAGGCAATTTGAGAGATGTTCCGAGAGAGGCAAAGTTGAGACGTACGAGGTAATTGATTCGCAGCAGAAGGGGAACACCTGGACCGAGGAGGAGAGCCCAAACTAACCGCGCAAGAAAGAGAGAATGGCGATGAAGAAAAAATCCCGAACAGTGTAGAGGAGTGTTGAGGTGCGGCCCCAAAATCTGCTTGCTAGTGCAGTCGAGAGGCGGAAGAGGAGAGGAGGGAGTAGGCGGAGGAGGAGGAGGGGAAGAATCACGCAGAGGGGAAATAGTAGGAAGGGGATGGATACAAGAGACTGCCTCGTGATGGGAAGGAATAACATTGGTGGAAGTTGCTAGAGGGAAGGAACAAGAGGAGTGGAACACAGGAGAGATGAAGGACATGTCACGAGAGTGGGCAGAGGTCGAGGGAGAGCAGGAGGAGGACGGGGAAGATGAAGCTAGAGTAGAAAGCAAAGGTCGTGGAGGGAGGTTGGAACCAGAAAGGGAGAGCCAAGGGCTATTACAACGAGATTGGGATGATGGGTGAGGACGGCGTTTACGTTGTAGAGCAGAAATTTTTTTCTTCTTTCTCCTGATGCAGTGTGCTTGGCGACCGAGGGCTCTCGCTTGAGAGTAAGTGCCTAATAAGATTGAGAGGTCTTGTCTGAGGGAAGAATGAGTACATATGTGCTTTTACAAAATTTGAGGTTGTTAAGGGAAGGGCATTTTTCTCACCAACACCTACACCAGTTTCTTTATGGACACCTAAACAATCCCCATTACCACCGCCTTTATCGTCTGCTTTACAATCAGCAGGAAATGCATAAAGCAGGCCTGAAAACTCAATAGGTAAGAGCTCAGAAACTGGATTTTGGGAATATTTTTACAGAGTGTACTTTTTTCAGGCAATTAAAGCCTAAAAGAAACATCTTAGCAATTCAGGTTTAGAGTTTTCCTAAATTACAAAATGTGTGTTTGATTTGATTATATGATGATAATAAAATATGTTGTCTTAAGAAACAATGACAGAAGGTAGCCCTGCACTGACGGATATGCTTGAGGAATCTCACCATACCGACGACGGGATACTCTTGACAATCATTATAGTGCCAACTGCTGCTGGGTTGATTGTGATTTCTTCAATTTTTACTTGGCTGTACATAAAAGCTCAAAGCTCTTACTCACCATCTCAAGCTAAAGCTCTGGGATGGAATGTGGATCCAGACATGTCAGGTTAGTACCTACAGCCAGTGTAACAAATTTCAAAGGAAATTGAACAAGAGAATCAACATCGCATGATTTATTCCTATTAAAACCTAAAGGACTGTAATAAATCACGGGAAGGCAATGAAATTTGGACTCAACAATTTAGAGGCGGTAGTGGGACTGACAAAAATTAGGAAGGCGTTAAGACTGTGACCGAATTCAGGAAGGCCTTAAGTTGGCCATATTTATCTCTGGATCAAGAACATTGCTATTATTTCTCTTTTGATAGAAAGAAGTTATATTAATGACCACAAATGACCATATTGGGTCAATGTGAGTTGCAATGGAGAAGAACTAGGGTAATGAGTTGAGTTATTTCATTTTTGTGAATGTCTACAAGAGTATGGCACTTGGACCTCTGATGAATCGTTTGAACTCAATAAGAGTTTCTAAGAGGAAGGGATTTGCAACATCAATTGACTATTCCATTCTGCAAGCTGCTACTAATAATTTTAGCAGTGATAACATTATTAGAGAGGGAGGTTTTGGGTGTGTATATAAAGCTAGATTTGATGATGATTCCTTTGCTGCATTTAATAAGCTGGATGAGGGAAGCAAGCAGGCAGAACACAAATTTTAGGTATGAATAAACACTAGACTAACAGCTTGAGAACCCATGAGTGGAGATGTGATCTCAGCTGGAGAGACTGCTTCTAACCTTGTCTTTTTTCAACACCTATTTTTTTGTAGCTTCAATTTTTATACTGCATTTGTTTTTGATGTTTGAAGGGTGTGGATGTTCTGATTCTATGTAACTTATCAGAAGAAGGCCTGTTGAATTCATCCCTTGTATTGTTGTAGAATGAAGTAGAGCTGACGAGCACAATCAGGCATCCAAATCTTGTTTCTTTACTAGGGTTTCGCACTCAAGAAAAGACAAGGCTCTTAGTATATGAGTTGATGCAAAATGGTTCCTTGGAAGATCAATTGCACGATGGGTTTCTCTATTCATTGTGCAAACTTTTCTTTCTCCTTGAAGCCTTGGCCTTTGTTTCCCATTCATGTTGAATGGATTGATAGCTGATCAGGGGATAAGCTTTCACAAATGTTACATTGGATTGACCATGAGGGCCATTGCATGGATCTGCACTTACATGTTATTTGTGCATGAAGATAGCCCTTGATTCAGCAAGGAATTTCTAATACTATCAGTTGACACATTTGCATTGAGTCATTTGACTACATCTCTTACTTAACTCTTGCCTCAATTTGCTTGAGTAGCTCAACCATGTGTTTCCTCCTCATAAAAACTCTGCTTTTGCAGAGGGCTAGAACACTTACATGAGCACTGCCATTCTTCAGTGATTCATCGTGATTTCAAATCATCAAATATCTTGCTTGATGCAAGCTTTAATGCCAAGGCAAGTATAGGGTTGTCTTTAGACCTTAACAATGTACTTTTGCAGGGCTTTTGTTTTAGACTCTATGTAGAGCTGCATTTTCTGCAAACTTGTCAAATATTAGACATTGAGTATTTCCTGTCTAATGTGTAGCATGAAACCATTGGTCTAAACAGTGATCTACAATGATAAGAAAATCTTGTACTTATGATAATTGAAATGTGACTTGTGCAGCTTTCAGACTTTGGTCTTGCAATAACAGCTGATGGATGTGTTGGAAATAGTGTTGAGCTATTAGGAACCTTTGGATATGTAGCATTGGAGTACCTGCTAGAAGGTATGGTAACTATATAGAAATTACATTCATTTTTGAGATCTTATGTTGATATCTTCTATATAAAAAGGGTTGGACACCTTCGGGGCCTTGATGTATCCATGTCAAGACCAAAATAGAATGGAGGCAATTGTGGCATTATTTGTTTCTTTATGTTGCTTTAATTATAGTGGAGTATTTCTAGATTGTAGACTCATTAGGCAGTTTGTTGTGAGCTATTTCTATGCTGATATTCCTTTCTACAATATTATGGTGCCTTTCTTTGATTGACTCTACTCTGTACCTGATGAACTATTTCATTTGCAGGTGTCTTCTTCCATTGTACAAAAAAATATTATGTTGTGAAACCATTTAGCATAGCATATCGATTTAAATAGTTAGTCTTAAGAAAAATGATTTACATTTTCTTGTGATTTTTGCCCCTGCCCTTCAATATATTGCCAGAGTATATCCTGCTATCGGCGTACCCATTGCACCTCGTTGAGGTGCAAGCCCTAGTAATAATAGTAATCAATTAAATTAGTTTTATCTTAAGAAAGTTTAATCTTTAAATTTGGGATTTTTTTAATATTAGAAGTGGCAATTAAATCTAATATATTTAAATTAATATTAATACAGCTAATTTAATATTACGTTGGGGGTTTTGTGAATCCTAGGGTAATTAATTTCTATCAATCAAATTATTTTTATTTGTGTTGTGAAGAAAGTTTAATCTTTAAGTTTGGGTTTTTTTAAATATTCAAATGGCAATTAGGGGTGAGCAGGCCTAGCTCGATTGGCTAAAGCATCTTGTTGCAAGCAAGAGGTCACGAGGTCTAGTCTCCACACAAACCTATGGTATCACAGAGGCAAAAATGTTTATAGGAGGAAGGAAAAAAAAAAAACTATTGTATCCTAGTGATCAAGGAAAAAAAGGTTGCAAGAACTTGCAATTAGAAATTAATCTCACAAGTTACAAGATCAACATCATAGATTATGCCATTTCTCAAGAACTCATTTTTGACATTGAGGAGCATGGATTCAATCCAAAACAACATCAATTAATCTCACAAGTTACAAGATCAACATCATAGATTATGCCATTTCTCAAGAACTCATTTTTGACATTGAGGAGCATGGATTCAATCCAAAACAACATCAATTACAATCCCAAAAAATAGTCATATCATAAGAAATGTTTGTTGGGTGAAAGTGACTAAATTTTGTATAGCATTAACACTTATTTCTTTTTCATAATTCCTAAAGCTAAGTGGTTCATCCTTTTTAATGTAATTTTTTAATATTCGTTTATTGCTATTATCAAATTTCAATGAAGTATTTAAATGAAGGTTAATTGTGACTTTATTTATATACGTTTACTTAATTAGGTTAGATTTATGTTGAAATTTATTGCGTTGAGAATTAATATTATTTTGTATATACTAAAATCATAACTACACATATTTAAAGTAAATTATAAAATAATTGTTTGAGTAAATATTAATAAATAAAACATAAATAATTCTAAATTAAGTTATTAAAAAACACTATTTAGTATATAAAAGAACTACAAAATAAGTTTTAAGTAGAAAAGAAAAAAACTATAAGTAAATAAAAATAACTCAAAATTTATATCTACATTTTTGGTAGATGTATTCAAGAGATTATATATAAACCAATATGTATAGATATACAAAAAACTATATTTTGTCACATAAAATTTAAATACATGCTTGGAGAAAACCATTTCTTCACATATTTTAACGATAGGTATGCTACTTTGTTACAAATATATTCATCCCTTCAAATTCAAAACCAAACATCATATTTAATGTATTTAACTTTTGCAAATTAATTTAATATTTATTGTTTGGGTCTTATTTCTAATTAATTAATCAATAGGAAGGGTAAAATTATCTTTTATTATGAACAATTCAATGACAAAACAATCAATAATAATTTTACACCTTATTGTTTTAAAAATACATAATCTGTATTGATTGCTAAAATTTATATCTTTTTATACAATTGAACCTTAGCTTCCATTAAATATTTTTTTAATATAAAGACAAAAAAAATTAAAACAACCACTGATTACAAAGTAGGATTGTCAGTCATAAAAAGCATGCCAGCGCACCAATTCCAAAAAATCTTGAAAATTCAAAATAGGACTCCCAGTCTTAAAAAAATCCAAACACACCAATTCCATAAAAATCTTGAAAATCCATATGTGAAGAGGGACAATCGCTATAAAGAAGAGGAACCCTTCAAACCTAACTACAAGATATAAACCCTTATTACCCTAAGATTGTTCATGTTGAGAGTATGTTAAAAAAAACCACCAACACAAAAGTCGATGAAGAAAAGAATAAGAAAGTTAGGCTAAAACAATTGGACCCTAATCTCCATAGGATGCTTGGGAAAGAAACGTGTTGCCTAACTAGATATAAATCCTTATTACACTAAGATTGTTCATATTGTGAAAATCTTTAAAAAAAGCTACCAAAATAAAAGCCAATAAACAAAAGAATGAGAATGAAAATGTTATGCTAACAAAATTGAACCATACCCTCCATAGAATGCTTGGGAACGAAACGCGTTCGGTGTGGCTTGACCAGTTCACGGGCAACATAGGAATATGCATATCTTCAGTCTAGGGTGGCTACTCATTAATTACGGGCCTTTAGTCGGTGGGCCTTCTCTATTTATTTGCGCTCGTTGCTCTTGTCTTACATAGTTTGAGCAGTTTATTTGTGTTTGTTGATCTGCTACGCAGCCTACAAAGGTTGTTTGGTGCAACGTCTAACAATGGCTCGAAAGGAATTCTCAGGAAGCTGTATTTTCCTTCTCTCCCTTATTCTATATCTCCTCCTCAGGTTAGTTTGTCTTCTCCTCCTTAGTTTAGTTCCTTAAAGTACTTTTCTGTTCAAGAAGTAAAGATATGCACACCATCTATTCACAAGATGCTGCTTTTATTTGAAGTATTCTTGCTCTGGTAAACAGATTTTTCAATCCATAGGGCTTTGGGATTTCTTTTTGGTGTATATAAATAGAGATATGGTAACCCTTCACAATGGGGTTTAACGATGTTCAATCTGTTTCTTAATACCTATCTAAACCTAGACCAGGTTGGGTAAGTCATAGCAACAGTATAAAAGTATACAAATCATTGTGTTGGACAAGATTGAGCAGGAATCAGGGATTAAACAGACATGTTTTAGTCTGTCGTGGCTATAATAAATCTATGTCGGAAGAAAAAATATAGAAATAATACTAAAGAGAATAGAATTTTTATTTTCTGTTCTTAGGGCATTGAGTTTATTGTTTCTGTTGGTCACAAATAACTTGTGCATGTACAGGAGATGCCAATGCAATAAAACTGGGTGGCTCATGTATGTTCTTTCTCACTATTAATTTGTGCCTGCATTAAATAGAAACCTCAGAGACTTTTTAGTAGCAGTTGAAGAAAAATATAAGAAAGTTAGGCTAAAACAATTGGACCATAACCTTCATAGGATGCTTGGAAAAGAAACGTGTTGCCTAACCAGATATAAACCCTTATTACACTAAGATTGTTCATATTGTAAAAATCTTTAAAAAAAACTACCAAAATAAAACCCAATTAAAGAAAAGAGTAAAAATGTTATGCTAACAAAATTGAACCATACCCTCCATAGAATGCTTGAGAACGAAACGCGTTCGGTGTGGCTTGACCAGTTCACGCGCAACAGAGGAATATGCATATCTTCAGTCTAGGGAGGCTACTCATTAATTACAGGCCTTTAGTCGGTGGGCCTTCTCTATTTATTTGCGCTCGTTGCTCTTGTCTTACAAGATGCTGCTTTTATTTGAAGTATTCTTGCTTTGGTAAACAGATTTTTCAATCCGCAGTGCTTTTGGGATTTGTTTTTGGTGTAAATAAATAGACATATGGTATCCCTTCACAATATTGAGCAGGAATCAGGGATTAAACCGACATATTTTAGTCTCTCGTGGCTATAATAAATCTATATTGGAAGAAAAAATATAGAAATAATTCTAAAGAGAATAGAGTTTTTCTTTTCTTTTTTTCTTAGTGCATTGAGTTTATTGTTTCTGTTCCTAACAAATAACTTTTGCATGTACAGGAGATGCCAATGCAATAAAACTGGGTGGCTCATGTATGTTCTTTCTCACTATTAATTTGTGCCTGCATTAAATAGAAACCTCAAAGACTTTTTAGTAGCAGTTGATTAAATTATCTGATGATTAAAAATACCAAATTTTAAAAGAATACACTGTGAAACAGAAAACCTAAAATGCAGTTTAAGACCAATTATAAGTTTTTCTGAATTTAAAACAATGTATTTTATTAATGGGTGTGTACTTTTGCGTAACATAAAATGCAGGTATGTGCAGTAACGATGGCAAATACATTGTATGTGAACTCTCCTGCCTTCAATATATTTTTCTGGGAATTTGTTGTTATTCTAGATCTCAGAGGAATTTGACTGCAGTCCGAGATTAGTGTTACCGTTTGGTAAACAAACATGAAGAAATGGTTATTTTTCATGTTGGAAGGAAATTTCTAAATTCTCCTGCATTATTTTTCAGTTTGTTTAGAATCTGTTAAAATTAGTTTTGTGTAAAAAAGAAATTGTAGTTTTGCATTAGTATATCTATTGTAATTAGAAATAAATTAGAATTTAGTTAGTTTTTTCTGTAGTTGGTATGTTTTAATTGTTTTTTGTAAAATCTAAACTCCTTTATAAAAGAGGTATGATGTAAATGTTTTTGATGAAGTAATAGAAGTTGTGCAGCAGCATGGTATGTTAATATTTTTGTTCTTTATATATTTCAATGTGTTATGTGTTTTGATATTTCTTCATTCAATACCATCAGACTGGTATCAGAGCCAGGGAGGTTCTATGGTGAAGATCTGAAATATAATTTGATAATCAATGTTGAAGTGAAACTGCAACTGGAAGAAAACATGGTGAAGGAGCTGTTGATTTGTTAGGCTGATTTTGCAGTCACACAAGAGCCGCCATACAAAGGATTGCAGATTCAAGAGAAGTCAGAGAAGAATGATGTAGATAGAAGTTTTGTTGCTGACACAGATTTAAAAGGTTGCAGTTCTAGAAATTAAAAAAAAAGGTTGTTCTCAGATTGCAGATTGCATCATCTGTAATGCAAAAGAATAAGTGTAAAAAATGTTTCTTAGGCTGTTGGAAAAGATAATTAATTTTATCTTGAAAAGCTTGATTGTGTGTTTGGAAAAAGATTTGTAGAGATCTTTGAGGCAATTTGTATTGGAAGAAAGTCCTACAAAAAATAAAGATATATGATCAGTTTTTATTGCTAAAAGTAAATCACAACTCTTTTTTGGAGAGAATTATTGTATTTGTGTAACTGCCAAAAGAAGTTGTAGAAAAAGAGATCAATGTTCATCATTTTAAGAGAATTAATTTTATCTTGAAAAGCTTGATTGTGTGTTTGGAAAAAGATTTGTAGAGATCTTTGAGGCAATTTGTATTGGAAGAAAGTCCTACAAAAAATAAAGATATATGATCAGTTTTTATTGCTAAAAGTAAATCACAACTCTTTTTTGGAGAGAATTATTGTATTTGTGTAACTGCCAAAAGAAGTTGTAGAAAAAGAGATCAATGTTCATCATTTTAAGAGATTTGTAGAAGACAACCTATAAATTGCAAGAGGAAAGAGTTTGAATGCCACCGTCAAGTTTTAGAGAAAGTATGTACAAGGAAATTCTGTAAAGAAGAGTGGAGGCGCTCTTAGAAAAGAAGAAATCACTAGAGTAGAATTAGGTGAGTTTAATCAAATTTATTTTAATGGGAAAGATAGGCAAAAGAGTAAAAAAGGAGAAAAATGTTTTGGAGGAGGAAGTGATAGAAATTAAAAAATGTAATCCACAATTGGTAGAAGATATAAGAAAATTTGGAAAAGAAAGATATGAGAATTTGTGTGGAATTGACAAATTAGAAAAGGAATTGAAGTATGTTAAAAGAAAGAATTAAGAGTTAGAAGAAAAATTAAAATTCTTTGATGAAATCAAGAAAAAGAAAGAAAATTTTGAGGAAATGCTAAAATTGTTAGAAGAAAAAAATTGTTTACAAAAGGAAGAATTATTAAAGTTGAAAGAAGAAAATAAATGTTTACAAAGCCATTGGTAAGTGATGTTGCTTGTTGTATTGAAGATCTATGTTCTTTTGTTGATAAATCAAGTAGTTTGTGTCATATGGCAAGTATTGTTTTTGATGAAGAATTTATAAAAGAAGAATGTGAAGATGATAATGTAAATCTTAATAATTGTCATGAAAAAAATGTTGCTTTGAGATTAATGCAAAGAATAGGTTATAAAGGTGAAGGATTAGGAAAAAATGCACAAGGAATAAAAGAACCAATTGGACCCGTTATGAGACCAAAATATGAAGGTCTTGGATATATTATAGGTAAAGAAAATTTTACAGGATCAAGAAAATTTGTTCAAGAAATGCATGAATGTTCACATTGTAAAAGGGAAAGTTATGCGAAAGATACAT
>VDFB02150932.1:0-14544 GCA_007258455.2 Sequoia sempervirens
CGGCTTGGGAACCTTGTGACTGCCACACAACTGGAAAGCACTGTAATTGCCGTACAATTTGAAGAGGCTGTGAAATCCGTACGATCTGGAAGCACTGTGGAATTCGTACGACCTGGAAATACTGTGCAATTTGGAAGTCTTGTGGATGCCATACGAACCCTGCTGCTGGGATGATGCCGTACGAAATCTTCTGATGTTTTGATGCCGTACAAGTTCTTCTGGTGTTCTGATGCCATACGACCTGGAGAAGATCAACCAGCTGTTGTACGATGTCAAACTTGGCACAAATTTCAGTCTGTGATGTTCGTACGTTCTGGAGAAGATCAGCAAGGCACCGTACGATGTCAAACTTGGCACAAATTTTTGTCTGGAACGGCCGTACGACCTCCAGTGGCCAACCTAATTGCCGTACGATGCTGCACTTGGCAAAAATTTTAACTTGCACAGGCCGTACGATGCAGGACTTAGCAAAATTGTCAACTTGCAAAGGCCGTACGTCCTTCAATGACAAATAGAATGAATACTGGAAGACTTGAGAATACCGTACGGTTTGAGAATCCTTAGAATGCCGTACGACTTCAGGTTCTTTCAAAGTCCGTACGAGCTCCTTCCCTGTGCTTGGTGCGCCTCTGCAACTGCTAATTTTGTGCGGGTTCTTACTCCCTTCCTTCTTTCTGTGATTTTGCCGTGTTCTGTCTTGTCTCCAACCTGTCGCCTCTTCAAATGGCCGTACGAGTCTGGGTTCTATATTTATTTCATTTTTTACTTTAACTGCCTTCCCCCTTGGCCGTACGCCCTTCCTCCTAGTCGAGCTTTGGCATCTTTTTATTATTTTAATATTCTTTCCTTTAATCTTTCGACATTTATTCCCCTCAGTCAATTTCTCTTTTGGCCGTACGGATTGTTTAATGCTCCAGGCGTTTATTTTAATTTGCCTCACTTTATTTAATTTAATACTTCTCTTGTTGGTCGACTTATTTAATTTATTATTTAATTTTTTTCCCCTTCGTTTGCTTTCTTTTCTGACTTCTCTTTCGTTTCTTTTATTTTTCTCTTCTTTTCTCTTTTCTTCCCATTCACCTTGTTCCTCCTTACTTACTCTATTATTTTCTTTTATTTTCATAGCTTTTTTCCTATTTATTTTTATTTTTTCCAATTTCCGTTCATTTTCTCTCTCCTCCCTTCTCTCTTCTTTTCTTTTTATTCTTTTCCACTTCTGCTCATTTTCTCTCTCCTCCCTTCTCTCTTCTTTTCTTTTTATCCCTCTAGCTTCACCGTGCATCCGAACTTTTAATTCTGAAGTGTAATACCATTTACATGTGTGTGGTGGCCGTTTATAACATTCTTCTTCGCAACAGGTTCCTATATATTCTATATCAAACCATTTATCCAGTAAAGGGGCAGGGCCAATACCTCGAAAACTTCCGTCGACGTACCTTCCGCCGTACTTTTGATACCACGTAACATCGTCGCCTTGTACTGTTGGTGGTCCCACCAGGTTAGGAATTATTTTCCAGAGTCCATCTTGAGTTGCGATCTTCCTATGTCATGTCCCAAAATTGTAACACATGAAAATGCAAATCAATAAATAAATCATAATCACAAAACACATTTTAGTGTGAAATATAAATAACTAGATAAATAAATATAAAAAATGTAATGGCAATCTAAATATTATTATCAAGAATATTATAATTATAATACATTTATTATAATAAACGAGACAATTAATATTAGTACATTATAAATATCATAATAATAGAGATTTCACAAGAAAAAATATTACAAAATAATATTATAATTATAGTCATAAATATTATAATACATATAAAACCACTAGTTTAAGAAAAAATATTAAGAAATAATATTTATATATTGAAGATGTAATGCAGCGATTATTAGTGAAAAAAAGAAGAAGGATTAATTATAAAAACAGCAGTTTGAAAAAATAAAATAAATAAATAAATAAAAGTGGTTTAAAAATAATAATGAAGGTTTAAATAAATGTTTGTGTCTTTTCATAAGGACATCACTCTTGAAAAGATGTATCCTTTAACATAGATATAAAAAGACATTGAATCTAAGAATCAGAAATAAAAAAGGAATCAATTAGAAATCTGCATAAAGCAGCAGATTGGAAATGAAATAAACTATGGGAGATTTATTTGATTAAGTGTTATTGTCAAGAATATATTTGGGGAAGTAAGTTTTATATATATATATATATATATATAGATATAGTAAGTGATATATATATATATAGTAAGTAATTATTGGAAGATTAAAATTAATTAGAAATAATTATATATTCATACACGATCATTGCAATAATGATGCTTGCAGCAATTATTGAGCCTTATAAGTTATTATGATCATAATATAAAAATGGATAGATTAATATTTATGATCAATCAAATGTAAGATTGAAGGAAGGCGACTAAGGAATTAAGAATCATGGGAAGACACAACAGTTCAGGTGATGTATTCACTTAGCAATAATATTTAGCATATTCTAAATATAAGAACTAGATATTGTTAATTTGATTATTGATATAATGACCTCCTTTAATCTTAGCATAATGAGAATTATCATAGGAAATGATGAACTTAAAGAACCATTGGTAAATGAAAATGTATTTGATTATAGGCATGAAATAAATCTTGGATGAAGGAAAATATATCTGATTGTTTAAAGATTGTCTGCTATGTGCTTGTAAACCTATTAGGATGGATGGAACATGGGTGAAGTGGATTGTCTAAAAACCCCACTTTTAGCCCCTTAGGTCCTAGACAAGGGATTGGGCTTTGCAGCCCCTTAGGCCCTTAACAAGGGATTGGGCTTTGCATCCGCTTAGGCCCTTGACTAGGGATTGGGTTATAGAAAGATGGGGGTTCCACCTAGGTCTCTGCCCCTTAGGCCCGAGATATGGGATTGGGCAAGAGAAGGTGGTAGGCCTTAGGCTACTTGGACTCTATGGTTCCTCTCCCTTGATAGGACGAGTGTCTTCCGAGGTGTTGCCATGAGTGGAGTATGCAGGTACTAAGCCCCTAGGCAAGAAGGATTGTGATGGACAACGTCTTGAGTTTACATGAGGGCTTCAGGGCAGATCCACCTATGACACTCCTCTTATGTCTTCATTAATTGATTTATGTTTGTGAATATATTTTGGATATCTAGATATTATTGCTAACATATATATGTGTATGTGGAAATGCTATTAAATTGGTGAATGTAGATTTCAATCTAGGATTATTTCATTAGAGAAACACATTCCTTTTGGAAAGAAGAAACCCTAAACCTAATCAACAATCGAATTCTAGGGAAACCAAGCAAATACAAGAGCAAGGCAAGGTAAGGGACATTACAGTGGTATCAGAGCATCTTTCCTGCCATCCTGTGCTTGCTTAAGCTACTTGCTTGCATGCTTAAGCTACTTGCTTGCCTACTTGAGCTAGTTGCTTGTATGCTTGAGCTAGTTGCTTGCGTACTTGAGCTAGTTGCCTACTTGCTTGAGCTGGTTGCTCGTATGCTTGAGCTACTTGCCTATGTGCTTGAGCTACTTGCTTGTGTGTTTGAGCTACCTGATTGCTGGCTTGAGCTACTTTCTTGCGTACTTGAGCTACTTGCTTGACTGCTAGAGCTAGTTGCTTACTTACTTGAGCTAGTTGCTTGTGTGCTTGAGCTACTTGCTAGTCTACTTGAGCTAGTTGCTTGTGTGCTTGAGCTATCTGCTTGTCTACTTGAGCTAGTTGCTTACATGCTTGAGCTACCTACTTGTCTACTTAAGCTGGTTGCTTGCTTGCTTGATTGAGCCACTTGCCTATGTGATTGATCTAGTTGTTTGCTTGCTTGAGCTACTTGTTTTCCTGCTTAAGCTATTTTCCGGTGTGCTTGAGCTAGTTGCTTGATTACTTGGGCTACTTTCCTATGTGCTTCAGCTGGTTGCTTTCTTGAGCTATTTGTTTGCTTGCTTGAGCTACTTGTTTTCCTGCTTGAGTTACTTGCCTACTTGATTGAGCAACTTAGTTATCTGCTTTAATGTCTAATTCAAATAGTTTTTTATATTGACTCACAAAATCTAACTCATGGGGTGTAGAGGTATGGAGAAATAGTATCACTTAAGAAAATTAGTAATACACTTACTTCAATAACCATCATGTGGGTTAGAACTTCAAACTCCTACCAAAGCTAACATCATTCATCGCAAGGAGCAACGCCTTAAATTACACATCTTAGATTATGATTGCTTGAGGGCAAGCAATCTTGGGCGGGGTGGACTGTCATGTCCCAAAATTGTAACACATGAAAATGCAAATCAATAAATAAATCATAATCACAAAACACATTTTAGTGTGAAATATAAATAACTAGATAAATAAATATAAAAAATGTAATGGCAATCTAAATATTATTATCAAGAATATTATAATTATAATACATTTATTATAATAAACGAGACAATTAATATTAGTACATTATAAATATCATAATAATAGAGATTTCACAAGAAAAAAATATTACAAAATAATATTAATAAAATATTATTATAATTATAGTCATAAATATTATAATACATATAAAACCACTAGTTTAAGAATAAATATTAAGAAATAATATTTATATATTGAAGATGTAATGCAGCGATTATTAGTGAAAAAAAAAAGGATTAATTATAAAAACAGCAGTTTGAAAAAATAAAATAAATAAATAAATAAAAGTGGTTTAAAAATAATAATGAAGGTTTAAATAAATGTTTGTGTCTTTTCATAAGGACATCACTCTTGAAAAGATGTATCCTTTAACATAGATATAAAAAGACATTGAATGTAAGAATCAGAAATAAAAAAGGAATCAATTAGAAATCTGCATAAAGCAGCAGATTGGAAATGAAATAAACTATGGGAGATTTATTTGATTAAGTGTTATTGTCAAGAATATATTTGGGGAAGTAAGTTTTATATATATATATAGATATAGTAAGTGATATATATATATATAGAGAGAGAGAGAGAGTAAGTGATTATTGGAAGATTAAAATTAATTAGAAATAATTATATATTTATACACGATCATTGTAATAATGATGCTTGCAGCAATTATTGAGCCTTATAAGTAATTACGATCATAATATAAAAATGGATAGATTAATATTTATGATCAATCAAATGTAAGATTGAAGGAAGGCGACTAAGGAATTAAGAATCATGGGAAGACACAACAGTTCAGGTGATGTATTCACTTAGCAATAATATTTAGCATATTCTAAATATAAGAACTAGATATTGCTAATTTGATTATTGATATAATGACCTCCTTTAATCTTAGCATAATGAGAATTATCATAGGAAATGATGAACTTAAAGAACCATTGGTAAATGAAAATATATTTGATTATAGGCATGAAATAAATCTTGGATGAAGGAAAATATATCTGATTGTTTAAAGATTGTCTGCTATGTGCTTGTAAACCTATTAGGATGGATGGAACATGGGTGAAGTGGATTGTCTAAAAACCCCACTTTCAGCCCCTTAGGCCCTAGACAAGGGATTGGGCTTTGCAGCCCCTTAGGCCCTTAACAAGGGATTGGGCTTTGCAGCCCCTTAGGCCCTTGACTAGGGATTGGGTTATAGAAAGATGGGGGTTCCACCTAGGTCTCTGCCCCTTAGGCTTGAGATATGGGATTGGGCAAGAGAAGGTGGTAGGCCTTAGGCTACTTGGACTCTATGGTTCCTCTCCCTTGATAGGACAAGTGTCTTCCGAGGTGTTGCCATGAGTGGAGTATGCAGGTACTAAGCCCCTAGGCAAGAAGGATTGTGATGGACAACGTCTTGAGTTTACATGAGGGCTTCAGGGCAGATCCACCTATGGCACTCCTCTTGTGTCTTCATTAATTGATTTATGTTTGTGAATATATTTTGGATATCTAGATATTATTGCTAACATATATATGTGTATGTGGAAATGCTATTAAATTGGTGAATGCAGATTTCAATCTAGGATTATTTCATTAGAGAAACACATTCCTTTTGGAAAGAAGAAACCCTAAACCTAATCAACAATCGAATTCTAGGGAAACCAAGCAAATACAAGAGCAAGGCAAGGTAAGGGACATTACATCCTAACCCTTGGTACTTTTCTTCTTTCTCGACGCATTTGTTTCAGAAGATCTTCTGTATATCCGTCCACCATTGACACAAACATATCTTCTGTCTTCAACACTGTCTTTAAACAAGTGGCCTTCTTCTCGAAATAAGCATCCCATTGCTCATCAGTTCATTCTTCCTCGTCCTCTTTGTGCAGTTCATCTTGTTCTTCTGCCTGGTTCTCCTTTTCCGCTTGGGCTTCCGCGTCCAAGTCCTTGGCTATATATCCCCGTTTTACTCCTTCATAAGGGGCTACATAGTGCCAATGTCCCCCCATTCGACGCCACAATGCAGGGGTTCCGAATACTGCATTGGTCAAGTGCTTGTGTATTCGTGGTACTGCAATTCCTTCCACTCGTTTCTCTGCCAATCTTTCTTCAATTATTTGATCTCGCCCTGATTCTGCCCAGACATTGTCTGCTACGTATCCGGGACCTCCTAGTCCCCAGTCTTGTTTTCTCGGGCCTTCACTCTGCACAGGCCAATCTTCCTTTGTTGCATAGCCCAACATGTTTATGGCGATAGTATTCTTCTCTTTTCTCTCCTGATATGGCTTTAGCTTTGATCCGTTGATTGCCTCCGATATCAATGACCCATCGAGATTTTCTAACTTTATAGACCCATTGTCACCTACTTCCCGTACTCGAAACGGTCCCAACCAACGAACTTTAAACTTCCTCGGCTTGATCTCGTTACGGCCGTTATACTTCAGAACTAATTGTCCTGGTTGGAAATTCATTTGCCGGAGGTGTTTGTTGTGCCAATATTTCCGTCCCCGTTGCATGTTCTCCGTCGCCCATTGTGCCATCACTCTTCGCTCGTCCAGCTTAGTTAGTTGGTATAGTCTTTCCTTTAAGCTTTCAGTATCGCCTAACCGATTCTCCACGGCTATTCTGAGACTTGGTACCATATACTCCATCGGCATCACCGCCTCCTGTCCGTACATTAATTGGAAAGGCGTGTGGTCCGTTGTTACCTTGTACGTTGTACGATATGCCCATAGGATGGCTGGTAACCTTTCTTCCCAGTCAGCTTCTTCCACGCCACATGATTTGTGAATCACTGACACGAGTACCTTATTTGTAGATTCCGCCTGGCCATTAGCTCGCGGGTAGTACGAACTTGACAGGTTGTGGAAAATTTGGAACTCTGTAGTCATCAACCTGATAACATGATTGACGAAGTGCCCTCCACGATCACTCGTGATCCGCATGGGTATGCCGTACCGTGTCACTATCTGCTCATAGATGAATCTTGTTGTACTTTGTGCTGTATTGTCTGGCAACGCCCGAGCTTCCGCCCACTTCGTCAGATATTCTGTAGCGACCACGATATATCGGCATCGGTGCAAGTGACTCACCTTCAATGGTCCGATGAAGTCCAACCCCCATCGTTCGAACAATTCCTGAGGCTGTGAGGGATGCAGTGGCATGAAATCCCGCTTCAATGGTTTCCCGACCCTCTGGCAAGTGTCGCAGCCTAACACCCATTCTTTGGCGTCAGTGTGCATCGTCGGCCACCATAGGCCTGCCAAGAGAATTTTCCTTGCGGTAGCATCAGGTCCCATATGGCTGCTAGCCAGTCCTTCATGTGCCTCTTTTAGTACGCCAGGTATTTCCTTTTCGACGACACATCTCCGGAGTATCTGGTCGGGTCCCATCTTGTAGAGTAACCCATTGATCAACTGGAATGTCTTACTTTTCAGTATGATCTTCCTCCTTTCGGCTGGTGGCATATCTTTCGGAAACGTGGATGTAGACAGATAGTCTCCAATCTTCTCGTACCATGAGGGTAATATTGCAATCTGAAATAAATGTGCATCCGGAAAGTCTTCATTCACCCCACCCTCTGCAGGTTCACCCGACCGGATTCTGGATAATTGATCGGCAATAACATGGCTTTTTCCCGGCCGTACGATGATGGTGAATGTAAATTCTTGCAACAGCAGTAACCATCTACTCACCCGTCCTTGGATAATCGGCTTGTTTACCAGGTACATCAAAGCTTGGTGGTCCACGTAGAAAGTGAATGACGTGGCTAGGAGGTAATGCCTGAACTTCTGTACGGCGTAAACCATTCCCAGTGCCTCACGCTTGGTCGTACTGTAATTCCTTTCTGCCTTTGAAAGTAGCCGGCTGGCAAAAAATACTGGGTGATCCAACCCGTGTGCTCCCACTTGTGCTAAGGTTGCTTCGATGGCAAAATTAGAGGCGTCTACATGTACGTGGAACTCCTTATCCCAGTCCGGATACATCAATATGGGTGAGCTGATCAATCGATCCTTCAGTTCCTGGAATGCCTTCTCCTGTTCTCCGGCCCATACGAATGGTTGGCCTTTCCTTGTCAGTAGGTCGAGAGGGTATGACACCTGGGCAAAATTTTTAATGAATCTCCGATAGTGTCCCACATGCCCGAGGAAAGATTTTACGCCAGTGACGTTCTCCGGGGCCTCCATCTGTACGATGACTCGTACCTTGTCGAGATCCGTTTTCAACCCAGCTTTGCACACAATGTGTCCGAGCAACTTCCCTTGCGGCACCATGAATCGACATTTCTTTGGGTTCAAGGCAAGGCAGGCTGCTCTACACCGTTCCATGCACTCGCCTAAACCTTTCAAATGTTTTTCCTTATCGCTATAAATCGACCAATCATCGAGGAAGGCTTTGAAATTACCTACTGACATTTTATCAAAGATGTGGAGTATTATCCTCTGGAATGTAGCTGGTGCGTTGCATAATCCAAACGGAATTTGGTTGTATGCGTACACCCCATCTTCGACGACGAACGTAGTTTTTAATTTGTCTTCCTCGGCGATACTAATCTGATTGTAACCCAAGAAGCCATCGAGAAAGGAGTACATTTCGTGCCCGGCAACTTCTTCCAGAATCGAGTTGGTGAAGGGAATGGGGAATGGATCCTTGATAGTCACTGCATTCAGACTATGAAAGTCCACACAGATTCTAATTTGCTCCTTCTCTTTCTTCAATGATATGACGATCGACGATACCCACTCGCTGACTTCCACCTTGAAAATGATGCCGGCCTCCAGCATCTTCTCAATCTCCTCCTGTACTTTAGCGGCATAATTTTTGTTCATTCTGTACGGTCGCTTTCGTATGGGCTGGGCTCCCGGTACGAGAGGAATCCTGTGCACACATAATTCCGGTGGTATGCCTTTTAAATCCTTGTACGTCCAGGCGAAAGCGTCTTTGTATTCCATGAAGATTCTGAACGCTGCCGCCTTCAGGACAGGGTCCCAGTCATCTCCGACAAAAATCTCCTTAGGTTTGGCTGCTTCCCCAAGGTTTACCTTTTTCAACTTTGGTTCCTCGTACTTTATGATTTTGTCTTGCTCGAACCTGTGGGCTGGCGTCACATCCAATTCTGCCATACCTTCTTTATATTCTCCGTACTCAGGTGGGAATGTTTCACTGGTCGGGCTGTCGTCTTTTTCTACTTCCCCCTCCTTGACCTGTAGCATGTGGCAATCCGGGTGGAAGACTTCATAATCCTCCATCTGCTAGTGAAACAGTCCGCTTAGTGAATTGGTCTCATCTTCCGAGCAACTGCCAATCTCCAATACCCCTTCTTCATCTGGTTCCATTGTCTTTCTCTCATCATCGTCTGAGTCTCCTCCAGATTCAGATGCCGAAGATGCCAGATCCTCACTGACGGCCTGATTCTTCAGATCAATGGTGTATTTCCTCCCCCGATTTTCTATTGAGAGTGTATTCCGCTTCCAGTTGTGGGTTGCCTTGGCAGCGATCAGCCATCCCCGTCCCAAGAGTGCATCGTACGCCTTTTTCTCCATTGGGATGACTACAAAATTCAACAGAAACAGTTGCGTGCCGATCGAGACCTTCTGCTCCATTAGTGTAACCAACGGTCTGATGCCATGTTGGTCTGCTCCCACAAGGTGGAATGTCGGGGGCCAGAGAGTCGGCTTACCCAGACACTTCCAAGTCTCTTCTGGCAGTACGTTTACTCCTGAACCACCATCGACGATAGTATTAGATAATCTCATGCCCAAGATTTCCATCTCGACGACGGCTGGTTTCCTCCTGATGCTTACTGCTAGTAGCATTGGATCCGAAGTCTCGGCTACCACTTCTGGCGTATGTTCCGTACGTTCTGGTGAATTCTTCGGAAGGTTTTCTTCAATAGCATTTGTCAGCGCTACTTTGAGATAAGGCATCGTTTGCAAGAGATCAGTTACCTTAATGGGTACGGTTGTGTGAAGCACCTGCCGTACAATATTCTTCTCCGACTCCGACTGTAGCAACGTACTGGTAGCTTTCGGGTTCTTGCCTTCATTCACCATTGCTGCTTCTACTTTTGTCTTGGCCTCCCGAAATTGTTCTTTCTCCATACGAGGGTCTGGATAATTTGCCATTTTTGACTGTGCCCTTGTAATCGCCAAGACTTCCTCGTCAGCGACTTCCAGCATATTGATACTTCCTTTTTGCTTCGGACAGTCAGTGTCGTCATGATCACCCGGTCCACACCACTTGCACAGTTTTCCCCCGTTGCCTTGGCCGCTCTGACAATCCCTCGCAAAGTGACCCCATTCATTACAGTTCCGGCACTGGATCATCGGTCGTCCTTTGCTATCGTACTGAATTTTACTTCTCGGCGTATTTCGCCGACTGTTGCGGTAGCCTCCAGGGGATGCATTGTTGTTCTGTGGCTTTGGTGGCATGGTTGGAGGGGTTGACTATTCGCCTTGAGTGAAGAATACTTGCAAACTTTTGGTTTTTAAATTGTATGGGCACTCCTTGACGAAGTGTCCCATGACCTGGCAGATGTCACAGAATAACTTTTTTGGGCAACTTGCCTTTGTGTGACCTTCCGTTTTACAATCCGTACACCATAATTCATTGGCCTCTTTGGATCCTTCCCTGTCGGCCTTCAGATCTTTCATTATCTGCATCATATCCCGCCGAAGGGCTTGTACGGTTGCCGATTCATCGTCACTGTCCTCAACACTCTCGTTGTCATCCCTCCTCTTTCCCTTCGAGGAAGTCCTATTTTCACTTTCAATATCCATCGCCCGATTGTACGCTTCGGTGTACGAGGATGGCGGTACTACTTTCATCTTTCGCCGAAGTGAGGGAATCAGTCCTTCAATGAACCATCTTTTCTTTAAACCATCGGCCAGCTGTGCCTCTAGCTTCCCTATCAAGTCTTTCAACCTCCTGTTGTAGGTCTGTATGTTTTCATGCTTTCCTTGTTTGGTATGATATATTTATGTGACAATCTCACTATCGTCCCGTAGAAGTTTGAACTCCGCTTCAAAATTTTGCTTTAGGACCCTCCATGTGGCTCTCTGCGCTTGATCTAGTTCCGAGTACCAATCAATGGCATTGTCTCTGAGTGTTGCTGGAAATGCCCTCAGCCACTGGTCGGGGTCGTCCTGCCCGCTGGCTATCCAGATAGTCTCACATGTCTTGCAATGTCGTACGGGATCCTCAGAGCCATTCCCCAGGAATTTCGGCAGCTTTTGCCGATCCGGATGAGCCATCTTTACCGGTTGACCTCCTTGTTGACCTCCTTGTGTTTTGGACCCGATTAGACTAGTGGATTCCTCGCTACGTCCCTGTGCGTCACCAACACTCTTGGCCACGTACGAGTCACTTCCACATCCTCCGTCAGCGTCCTCAACACCGTGGGTCTCCTTAGGATCCCGCCGATGCTCTCTCTGCCCTGGGGTCTTAAGCTCTGGCCTTCCCCTCCTTAACTCCGAGTCGTCGTCCGAGAGGGACAACTCTCGAAGTCGTCTGATGCTACTGTTCAATTCATCTTCATTTTCTTAGAGATTATATTTTCCTGTATGTGGAGTGCTGAAAGGGTCTTTGTCCCTTCCGTCTATCAAACTGTGGTGTGCTCGTTCAATAGATGTGTCTATTCTTGTCAAATTTTCATATGTTCTTTTTATGCTCTGGTTTATTTCAATTAAGTCCTCATCTAGTTCCTTACCGACTTGCCTTAGTCGTCTTCGCCGATTTTCTTGCTCTTGTAGCTTGAGTGATCGCCGAATTTGCTCTTCCGAAGTCCCGTGCCCGTCAGGTACTCTATTCCTATCTTTGTTCGGCCGTACGGGCATTTAGTTGTTCAAGCGGTCATTGCTGATTGCCGGGAGTACGACGCCGGCTAGTATCACGTTCTTCCTCTTCACGTTTGGTTCGGTCTTCACAGCTTTGCACGATTTGCTGCCTTCGGCGCTCGCAGGCTTCTTCCTCTCGCAAGTCTTGCAGGATAATGAAATGGCGGGCCAGTAACCTGGGCATGCGGTTCAGAAGGTGGTTCACCTCATCGTTCACTTCCAGCCGATCCCAGATGACTTCCTTAGGGATCTCCCGAATGTGGGATTCCCTACGAACGTGGTCACGGAGCGATATTTTCCACAAATTTACCAGATCCTCTGTCAATGAGTCTTCTCGTTCCTCATTAGCATTTATAGGTTCTTCCACTGGTTGACCCATTACGCTGCCATGGTAGATGATGCCCTAGTTCGTTCAGGCAACGGCGCCAAATGTTTGCCTACGGAATGTAATTCTAATCTTACATACTACTGGAAAACTGGTAATGTGCAGAACATAGGATAAAACAGTAAACTAAAAGATATCATATTTAAATGCCAGAAACTTTATTCATTCTCAGAGATATCATGTACAAAAGTGTATCAGCATTGATTGACGATAACATCCGTATCCCAAAAAACTATATCCCGACTATCCCAATCCGACTACATATAACGCTCGGCGGTGGTTAGATAACCAACTGTCACGACGCTTCATAACAACATTAACATAACATTAATCTGAACATGCTTTCCCGAAAGTACGTGACATGTTTTATTTTCACTAACTATTGTTTTATTGACAATTGGCCGACTACGACCAAGGCCGACTACGGCCGACAACAAAGTAAAATATCCGACTAACATACTTGACATCATTTTAGCAAGATTTAGACTCTTTAAACAAAATGCCTTGATGAAGCAAAAATTTTGGTTTTGGGTACAACATCATCCTGGATCTGTAGACGGAGTTCGTAGGCATTGTACCTCAATTGATACAACTTTGTGAGTACAAAGTAGGCCCTGGTGACGAACTCTTCTTCCCAATCTATCACGCGCTTCCCGTATACAACCAGCTGATTAAGCTGATTCTGCTCTGCTGGTGACTCTAGCATCTATGGGAGTGAGGTGGTGACATTTTTATGTTCTATGCACGAGATTAGAGATATACTGATGAAGTTGTTGGATTTCAGCCTTGAGGGATGCCTTATCTTCTCTGTCTTTTATCACCCTATCCTTTATGCTATCCATTTCAACCTGAAGGAAATCAACCTCTGTTTGGCATGTACTTCTACCAAGCTTGACCTTTATCACATCGAAGTCTTCAACTTCTACCTCGTTCAAGCTCTTGTCCTCTTGAGGTGCAACTGTCTCTATTATGATTTCCTTGTCAATGTTCCTTTTTACATGAACTTGCTTCTTTATTCTTTTATTTGGCGCATCTTGGTAGACATGATCAAAATCTGAGTGATGAAGTATGTAAGATGGCTGCCTCCTCTTCCTTCCCAGCTGATTTTCAAGCCAAGACGAGTCTCGACTAATCTCATTGGAAGGGTCGGTGCTAGTCATAGAAAGTTCTGATGAGTGGGAACGTGTAGAGGTATCACTACACGGTGGCGAGTCTAGGTCCAAATCAATGTGAATTGGAATTGGAGACTACTGTGGTGTACATGATGGCATAGAAGGCTGAACCTTTGGCTCTGGTATGCTCCGAACTGTATTTGTGGCTGGCTCCACATGAGTTTCTGTAACAAGTTCCTTCCCTTTTGAATTGTTAGGCGCTTTGTTTCTTTTAGGAGGATTGCTCCTTTTCTTTTGTTTTGGTTTTGATGAGGATGGCAGTGAAGATTCCACCGGTGGCGGCTCTGTTCTTGGCATGACTTCCCTCCTTGCCTTCTTGCTATCCAGGTAGACTAAATTGTTCTGAATGACTCTACTTGATCTCTCTTTGAAAGATGAGTACTCCTTGGCAAACCAATCGATAGTTGGAAGTGGCTGCGTATCAAACTGTTCTTTGAAGAATTGAGGAAGTACATCCCCATCATCATCTGACAATCCTCCCAAATCCTTTGACATGAAGACAAAAATCTGCGAGAGAGAGAACCTACTGTGATTGCGTCGGCGCACCTCAAAATCATCCTTGCAGTTGACCCAGTAATCCTCCATAGTAGGCTTGTGGTAAGGGTGACCGCCAAGGCGTACTGAATAACAACCCCAAGGGTCATATGTATGTGCATCAACAAGGTACTTAAGATTAAGCTTCTCTAACTCATTACCTGCAGCTTTGGTGTCAACTGCTGTCTTGCACTAGTAGATTCCC
>VDFB02150933.1:0-41640 GCA_007258455.2 Sequoia sempervirens
ATGATCACATGTCCTTTTCATTTGCATGTTTTTCTTGTAAATTACAATCAAAACTACTTGTTCAAAAAGTTTATTTTTGGAAAAGGGAGAAATGTGGCGGCACGACAAAAAGAAAAAAACTAGAACAGAAAGGGAATCAGAAAGGAAATTTTTTGAATTTTCAGCAGGGAGTTGAGTTCAGCCAGGGGAAAAACTATGAACATGGGTGGTCAGCTGGTGTGACATGAGCCTATAGCTCATGAATTATTATTGTAAAATCCTCAAATAGTCTAGGCATTCATCCTTTGTGGATGGTTAAACTACTTCTTGAGTTTAAATGCTTTTGATGAGGAGGCTGCTGGAGAATTTTTGAGAACACTTTCTCAAGGGGAAGCTACTATATGGGGTCTAACGGTTGTTGCAACTGAAGATAGAATTGTTGAAGTAACCGAGCTTCCAACCATTGGAGAAAATTTTGTTCAGATGCTGCTTCTGCAAGGGCTGAATATTCAATACCCACTGATGGACCTTTGGAAGTCTCCAAGCAGGGATGCAAGCATATATCGTTGCCTCCTCCTTATTCAGAGTACACTGATTACATAATCAGGTATTTAACCTATGAAGGCCATTTCTCCTACCTACATTCTTATCATTTCAAATTATTAAGTCATATGAGGCATGGGTTAGTTGTAAATGTTCTAAATTTCTTGTTAAAATTTTTGGAACAAAGTGTCCACGGAACCCAGCAAGGGAAAGATAATTCTATTGCTCACCATGGCCTTATCAATTTATTGATTGAACGCTCTTTGAGAGATGTCCCAACTCTTTCCTGGCAATAATTCTTTGCCCAAAAGAGCTTGAAAATTCTACAACCCCCTAGGGTAATTACCCCACAGTCTCAGAAAAAGAAAAAAAATTGTGTCTACTAGTAGAAGAATAGGGCAAGACTCATCTACTCCTGTAGCACCTAGTCTTGCAGCTCTCACACCTGAATCCTTTGCTAGGGTACAAACTAGGTCTGCCACTAAGAGAGAGAAGGGAAAAACAAAGGTAGAAGGGTCCCCAGAATCTGACCCTCGTCCTCAGAAAAGGCAATGCCCTTCTCCTGCAGCATCTTCCCCTACAGCCGTCTCTCCTACAACAACACCTATTGCTATCACCAGTTCACCATCATCCTCTGGTAGGGCAGAACCCTCTACGCAGACCAGAAAGAGGAAGGCTACCAGAACACCTCTTGCAGCCGCACCACTGCCAAGAAGAGTTTCCACAAGCAAACAATGTAAGACCTCCCCTGCTTCACCTCAACCAGAGGTTATTGTAATTTCAGAAGAGTCTATTGAGTCTGAATTTGATGTTTCTCAAAATGTGTCTGAGAATGCTACACAGAGTTCATTCGTTCCTGAAGAGGAACAAGTTGAGACAAAAGAAATGGGGCATAATGAAAAAGGGTTACCAAGTCTTGATGACTTGGCTACTGCTGCTATGCAGTTTTTCAAAGGAAGCATAGTCTTCTCCACCGCAACAACCATAATTCATCCTGCAGCAAAAGTAGGAACAGGTCAAACAATTGGATGTGCCTAGTGAAGCTACATTTCCCCTTGCAACTTGTAAAGCCATTGTTGTTTATAAGAAGACATTTTTTATTGAGTTTCTAGAATATGTCAAAGCTAACTAGGAACTAGTTACATTGCAAACCTTGAATTTCAGGCATATAGCTTAGACTGACATGCAACAAAGTCTATGGGAGATAGAAAGGAAGAAACTGAAAAAGTAAATTGAAAGTCAGAAATAAGAAATTTCTGAGTTCAAAGCAAAAATAGATGAAATGTTAAAAGTAACTGGTCAGATTATGGAATGCAAACCACCACCTAGAGTTTATGCTTTGTACCTTAAGGAACAATTCTTATGGTTCCAACTAATGAGAATTTCGAGAAATCAAGATCCTATACTTCACACTGCTAAAGAATTTTACGATGCATACCAGCCAGTCCCTAATTGGTTAAGAAATACTCTATGTGAATTTTATTTACATGGCTTTTTAATTCTGTTTGAAATAGAATAGAATCCTCTTCTATATATTGGTGATATCCATTTGAGATCATTTATGTCATGGGCAGCAAATGAAGGAATTTATGGAAAGCAATGGGAAACATATGAGGAAGCCGAAAGGAATGAGCTTGTTCCATTACGCTCTCAAAGTTCAAACACCCATGCAATGTTGAAAACCTAGTTTACTCTGACATATGGCATTAATAATACTACAACCAGAGAGAAGATATTTGATCTTAGGAAACAGGTATATGATAAATTTTAGGCACAACCATATTCGTTTTAGAGACTGTCATACACCAGAAGTGAGAAAAGGTGGGAAAGATTAACTGTTGGGCTAAGAAGGTCTGAACTTCACAGTCCCCTAAATTTCATAGCAGCTCTTAAATGATCAAGAAAATATATACAATTGGGACTTCAAAAGAGATTTGAACTATGGTTCCCATTGACATTCAGACCTCCTGTGTTAATGTGGCCCATTTATCCTCACCAGGCTACAAATCTTAATGATGATTTAGAAGACCGTAGGTATGAGAGGTGCAAGACTTTCAGAGGATTTTATTATAGGTTTGGAACTCCATTTCAGATTCATGCTACAACCACTAATTTCAGAGAAACCACCAGGAAAGTTAATGCTAGAGGACCAGCACTGGGCTAAGTAGGGGGCAGAATGATGAGCCCAAAATGTGCTCATAAGTGTGGATATTATGATGAACTTTTAATACCTTTAATTTTGTTATTCGTGGTTGTTTAAACTCTATTGAAACCTTTTATTGGGATATCTTGTAGCAAAATATTTTCATATTCCTGCAACTTATTGTGTTGACTTGACTACATTTATTACCCCGTTGACTCTCTAAATGACTGGTATATCACATATAGTTTTTGAATGATGAAATAGATATAAATGTGTGATTAATGAACGAATATTGTGTATGTACCATGCACTATTTCTTTCGCATCTGTTACCTTGTGTTTTGCAGAGTTGTTGAAGAAAGTATGATCGAGTCAAGCGCAGCCGATCTTAGCCTTGCAGTAAAGTCCATTTCCTACACGACTTCAAGGAAGCTCTGGCGAAGATTCTTTGACCGAAACCGTTGGAAAGAATTTTTAATGACAGTTAATCTGGAAAGAGTGGAGCACTAGATTCTCTCTGGATCGGGTTGAACAGATAAATTTATTTATGAAGTTTGTTCCTTGATTCTGGGATACACTTTACTTCCATGTCTTTCTTTGATAGGGTTAGTTAGTTAGTTGTTCTCCTTATTTTAAATAAAGTACTCTTGCGCGAGGAAGGAGATGATAGCTAGAAGTAAGATAGAAGCATAGTCGTAGAGATATAGAAGATATCATGTAATAATCAAACACAGAATCTGTATGATGAGAAATAGAGTTTGTTGTTAAGTTTCCATATCAACAAAGTAATGTATATGATTCTATTTTCATGAAAAAAGTTTGATGAAGTTCTGAGTTCAGCACTTGTGTAACCAATAGATGCTTGCTAAGGGGGGCCACTTTTTAAGTATCTGTAGTTAGTTAGTTAGCTGTTATTTTCTGTTGATCATCAATTAGCTTTCATCTTTGAAGTTTCCATACAAACTCGGTCTTGTATTGCTCTTGCAGCATTGGGAATCCATCCTTGTGCCTGTTCCTGCAGCATAAGGCCAATTCATAGTTTTTTTTTTAGTCGTAGTTGTTATGGTTTCTATTTTAGTCAAATCATGGTTGAGTTAAAATAACTTTGCATTACCTTTCTATAGCGTAGATAGAATTCGTTCCAAGTATTTATTTATGTTAAGTCGTAACCGAAACTAGTTCTTAGTGCATATACTATGCTGCGCCATTTAAAGTATACGTTCCTTGGTTTGAAAAGTAAGTGAATGTCCATAAACAGATATAAGTCACCTGCTAGAATGTCCAATTCCCAGGAAAGGTTTTACTATTATTTTCATATCCTTTTGTGGGCGTGACAATTTTTGGTGCCACTGCCAGGGAAGGTGTCAAACTAAGAAATTGCTAAAGTCATTGTTAACAGTAGTTTAGTCAGTTGTTTAAGTATTTTCAAGTTCTTTTTAAATACCATCTATTCTATTGCATGCATAGAAGAAGAAGAGACACACTGGGAAGGTTCCTCCTTAAAAACTTATTTGTTGAACTACCATTTAACCCAGCTGATGCAAAACCTGAGGAAAACCCATTCACTCTATTATTCCAGCAAGCCAATATGGCAAATAACCAACCTAATCCACCTCCCACTTTTGAGTTTCCCATTGTTCCCCAGCAAGATACTGACAATCTTAAGAATATACCTTCTTCACTACTTCCAAAATTATATGGCCTAGTCACGGAGGACACTAAAACTTTCCTATTTGAGTTTGATATCCTCTATCGTAGTTATGACTATACCTCAGATGCTCACAAACTGAAAATGCTTCCTTCCACCTTGAAGGAAGGATCTCTCAGATGGTTCATAAGTGTGGGAAGAGTTGTTGTAGATAGTTGGGCAGCCATGCAAACCAAATTCCTTTAGAAATATAAGGAATATTGTAAAAGTGGCAGTAAGGGAGATGATATATTCAGGATTCAGCAGAAGGAAGATGAAAATTTGAAGGATTATATTTTAAGATTCATGTTTTCTCTGAAAAAGAATTCAAACCATACTCTCAATGAAGACTCTCATAAACTACTTTTTCTAAGAGGGATCAGTGATGCCTATATAGATGCTCTGGACCTAATGGAAGGAGGTGATATAACCCAACTGCCTTGGGATGATATTAAGAAAATATGTCTTAATTACTCCCAAGCAAATGTGAAGAAGGGTAGAGGTTATTAAGCTACAGTGGGTAAGTCTTATTCCGGTAGAGTTTCTAGGATGGAGATAACAAATTTGTTATCTGAATTCAAGCAGGATATCATCAATAATATGGCTACACAACTAGACACTATGCAAGCTTGAAAGA
The DNA here is from genome assembly GCA_007258455.2 of Sequoia sempervirens. NCBI lineage: Eukaryota > Viridiplantae > Streptophyta > Pinopsida > Cupressales > Cupressaceae > Sequoia > Sequoia sempervirens. The sequence goes on from VDFB02150933.1 coordinate 4,989, forward strand.
AACATAATGTAGCCGAGGCAGTTTTGGCCGAGTTCTGTCCATACTATAGATAGAAGAAATGTGACTGCAGATGCAAGATGGTGGCTAATCTAGAAACTAAGTAATTACCTACTGACTTTAAGCTAGTAGAAAGTGATGTTGATCAAGTGTTCTTTGTTGCACAAAGGAGACCATGGGCTCAAAGATAAGGTATGCCTCAAGATCCTTTCACTTTTGGTAATCCTTATTCTGGCTATAATAATCAATGGCAAACTACATATGGACCACCACCTTGGAATACATCTCAACCAAGTTGGCCTAATTATCAGACCACGTAATGGAAATCTCCTCAAGGAGGTTGGCAGCAGCCACAAGGACAATGGACCCCACCTCCAGGTAACTAGCAGAAGAATCCTCAATGGAGAGGTCCTCAGCAATGGAAAAACTAGTCCCCTGGGTTCCTGCAACTTCCACAGCCACAACCACAGGCCCTCATGCCACCTCTTGTAGCACCTGCCACAAATACTGGCCCTCCAAAACAAATGCCTATGCCTGGTTAGCCATTGCCAAATCCTAATAATAAGCAACAGCAACAGCCACAACAGCCTATGTATCTTGTTGAAGCCAACCAATATCAAGCTTATACTTTAAACATTAATGATATCCATTTAAGGTTTGGAACCACCCTACCTGCTCCACAACCACCTCTAATTACTAAAATACTAGATTCTCCTCTTGAAGAATCTACTACACTTGTTGTTCCTACTGAGCATATGCCTATAACTGATTCAGTTTCTAAGGAGCCTGTTTTGCAAAATCAAGACAAGCCACCTTTTCCTCAGAGGTTGCAAAGTACTACATTTAAATCCATGAAAGAACCCATTTTTGACATTTTGGATCAGCTCAAGAATGTTCAAATTCAAATCCCTTTATTTCAGGCTATTAAAGATGTTCCCATTTTTGGAAAAGCTATTAAAGAGGCCTGTTTGAAGAAGCATGGATGGAAGAAAAAGGATCCCCAAACAATTCATGTCTTAGGGAAATTGGCTAATATAATTTTGGGAAATGTAGTCATTCCAAAGTATATTGACCCTGGAAGTCTTGTAGTGCAAATACATATAAATGGCCAAATTGTGAAAAATATTTTGATTGACTTAGGTGCTGCCATTAATGTTATGACAAAGCATACTATGGACTCCTTGAACATTCTAAACATTAGGTCTACACCTACAGTTCTACAGCTTGCAGATAGCTCCATAGTTAAACCCGATGGAATGATGGAAGAGGTAATTGTCACTCTTTAATCTTGGGAGTATCTAGCTAATTTCACAATATTATTAGTTAAGGCAACTTTAGGAGGGTATACAGTTATCCTTGGTAGACCATGGTTAGCCACTGTTGATGCTTTTATAGGGTGTCGTTATAGAGATATGACCATTTCTGAAGGACAATCCACAAAAAAATTAGCTTTGTATCTGCCTGCTAGACCTTAATCAGATTTGTCCCAACCTATTTGGCCAAATGTGGGGGAAGAAACTAAAGAAGCCCATTCATTGGTTCAATTAATGATGCTTCAAAATGATCCATTCTCACAACTTCAGAATGAGGATGCCTTGCTTTTTAAAATTCTCCAGTTTAACTCTGATTCGGATAGTTCATCTCATCCAAATAGTAGCCATCTACAATGTTTCATGCAACAACTAAATTCTGAGAGCTCGTTGCTTAAACTTCCTACAATTTTTCATAACTTGCTTCCACAAGAGGTACAAACATCGCCTATAGATTCTATGAGTAATCTCACTAAGTAGATAAAATTGTCTCCAGGTCACTGTTGAAATATCAATAGCAAGCTGTCACAATCCCAACAAGTTGTCTTATTAAAAATGCTACAAGATCAGCATAAATCTTTTGCATGGGAGTATGGGGAGATGCAAGGAATAGATCCTCAAATTTGTATTCACAGGATCTATATCAAAGAAGATTTTTTACCAGTTAGGTAGCCTCAAAGAAGAGTAAATCCAGCATTCAGGCAAATAGTTAAAAATGAGATTCGAAAGTTGCTTGATGCTGGTTTTATTTACCCAATCTCTGATAGTTAGTGGGTTTCTCCATTAGTTATTGTCCCTGAGAAAGGTGGAAAATGGAGAGTGTGTGTAGATTATAGAGATTTGAACACTGCCACTAAAAAAGATCACTTTCCACTACCATTTGTAGACCAAATACTAGACTCACTATCTGGCAAAAGATATTTTTTCTTTTTAGTTGGTTACAGTGGGTACAATCAGATAAAAATTGCCCCTGAAGATCAAGATAAGACCACTTTTACCTGTCATGGGGAACATTTGCTTAATCGATCTTGCCTTTTTGTCTATGCAATGCACCAACAACATTTCAAAGAGCAGTAATTAGTATCTTTGCTGATATATCACATAACTATATGGAGATTTATATGGATGATTTCACTACCTATGGAGTCACATTTGAAGAAGCATTGGTGAATTTAGAAAAATTATTGAAATAGTGAAGAGAGAAAAATTTGTCTCTAAACAGTGAAAAATGTTTTCTAATGATGGAAGAAGGTATTGTTCTAGGCCATCATATTTTCAAGAATTGAATTCAGGTTGACCCTGCTAAAATTGAAGCTATTCAGAATTTACAAACTTTTGCAAAACAAAAGGATGTCAGAAGCTTCCTTGGCCATGCAGGGTATTATAGAAGGTTTATAAAAGATTTCAGTAAAATTTCCAGTCCAATTTATGCCTTATTAACTAAGGATTCTCAATTTGAGTGGACAGAGGCCTATGAAAAATCTTTTTTGCAACTAAAAGACTTGCTTACTAAAGCCCCTATTCTTCAAGGTCCAAAATGGAATTTGCCTTTTCACATACATGCTGATGCCTCTGATTTTGGTATAGGGGCAGTCTTAAGTCAAAAAGAAAATCGAATTGAGCATGCTATCTATTTTATTAGCAAGAATCTTCAAGGCCCTGAGCTAAATTATACTGTTACAGAAAAAGAATTGCTCGCAGTAGTGTATACTTTGAATAAGTTTAGGCATTATGTCACAGGTTATCAGATATTTGTTCACACTGACTATGCAACAATTAGGTATCTGATGAACAAACTTGCCACCTCTGGTAGATTGGCAAGATGGCTCCTGTTGTTACAAGAATTTGACATTACAATCATTGATAAGCCAGGAAGAGCTAATGTTGTGGCTGATTTTTTATCAAGACTTCAAATAGCTGCACCTACTGAATACAAGTTCATTGATGATAGGTTCCCATATGAACACTTGTTTTCAATTGCTACACATACTCCATGGTATGTGGACATTGCCAATTATCTAGCAGCAAGCAGAATACTAGCTCACTTTTCTCCAAAAGAAGAAATTGTCAATAGAGAAAAGTTTTAACTTTTTATGGATTACAAATTGTTTGTTTTATACTGGACCTGATCAAGTGATGCGAAGATGTGTAAGAGAAGATGAGACTTATGATATCTTGCATGCTCACCATGATCAGCCATAATGGGGACATTTTGTAGCAAAAAGAACATCAATGAAGGTTCTTACAATAGGGTACTACTGGCCAACATTACACAAGGATGTTGTGGCCTATACAAGGAAATGTGGCAGATGCCAATGCAAGGGAAGACCAAGCAAGTCAGATGAACTGCCACTATATCCACAGGTAATAGTCACCCCTTTTGATAAGTGGGGAATGGATTTTGTAGGACTGATTGATCCACCATCAAATGGCAAGTCATACATTCTACTTTGCACAGATTATGTAACAAAATGGGTTGAGTTAAAAGCTATGACTCACGCTACAGATAATAAGGTTGCTGAATTTCTGTATGAACAAATTTTCACTATATTTGGAGTTCCTAGAGAGCTTGTAACTGATTAGGGAGTGCAGTTCACATCCAATTTGATCACTGCACTAATGAATGACTATAAAATCAAACATAGTAAGTCCAGCCCCTATCATCCTCAAGCCAATGGTCAGGTGGGGGTTACAAACAGGGAAATTGAGGCTATCCTAACAAAGACAGTGTAGCTCCATAGAAAAGATTGGAGCAGTAGACTTCCTGAAGTAGTCTGGGCCTACAGAACTAAATGGAAGACAACAACTGGGTTTACACCTTTTGAGCTGCTTTATAGGAAAATAGCCATTTTGCCCATAGAATTTGAGCATAAAACTTTGATGATAGCTCTTGAACTCAATATGGGAATATCTAAAATATAGAAGGAATGACTCCTACAGCTAAACTCTTTGGACGAAATGAGAAAAGCTACCCTGTAGTATACCGAAGCAGTCCAACAGCAAAGGAAGAAATGGCATGATCAACACAACAAAACCAAGCAATTTTTCCTAGTGGTTGGGCTCTGTTATATGATTCCAGATATCAATAAAACCAAGTTAAGCTCACAACACGTTGGCTTGGTCCCTATAAAGTTGAGAATGTTTTCGACAACAAAGTTGTACAACTGGCGACAATTAATCCATTCTATTTCAAATTGTTAGCTAATGGCCACTGACTCCGGTTGTACCATAAACCAATATCAAAGGAAGAATTCATGTAGGAGTTCATTCAAGATCCTCCCACTCCTCTTCCTACAGCCGAAGGCTTTAGCCTTTCTCCTGCAGCTTCAACGTAATTTTGAAAAAGAATGCTCATAATAAAGGTTTTCTTTTTAAGGAAACCATTTTTCTCCATTCTCACTTGTCGCCACATCCCACTTCTTTATCTTCCATCCATCCATCCCATCCATCCATTCCATCCATTCATCTCGTCCACCCATGTCACCCATCCACCTCATCCATCCGCATCACCCTTCATTATGATATCATTCCCAACTGTCACCTCATGAAGACGTCGTCATCTTTCTTCACATGTACACGCAATTATCAAAGGTATGCCATATCTTTTGTTATCGCATATTTGATTTATTTTATTCTATCAATTTACTACTATGTCTGTACCGGTCATTATTACCTGATCTTTGCCTATTTTTTAGTACATGTGAGGACACATGTCATACTCTAAGTAGGGGGTGGGGTAATCCACCTTTTAAAACCTTTATTTTCACCACTGCCACAACTGTGCAAATAACATTTCTTTATTATTTTTCTACCTTCCAAATATGATCGCATGTCCTTTTCATTTGCATGTTTTTCTTGTAAATTACAATCAAAACTGTTTGTTCAAAAAGTTCATTTTTGGAAAATGGAGAAATGTGATGACACGACAGAAAGAAAAAAACTAGAACAGAAAGGGAATCAGAGAGGAAAATTTTTGAATTTTCAGTAGGGAGTTGAGTTCAGCCAGCAGAAAAACTATGAATATGGGTGGTCAACTGGTGCGACATGAGCCTGTAGCTCATGAATTATTATTGAAAAATCCTCAAACAGTCCAAGCATTCAGCCTTTGTGGATGGTTAAACTACTTCTTGAGTTTAAATGCTTTTGATGAGGACGCTGCTGGAGAATTTTTTAGAACCCTTTTTGAAGGGGAAGCTACTGTATGGGGTCTAATGGTTATTGCAACTGAAGACAGAATTGTTTAAGTAACCGAGCTTCCAGCCATTGGAGAAAATTTTTCTTCAGATGATGTTTCTGCAAGGGCTAAATTTTCAATACCCACTGATGGACCTTTGGAAGTCTCCAAGTAGGGATGCAAGCGTGTATCGTTACCTCCTCCTTATTCAGAGTACACTACTTACATAATCAGATATTTAACCTGTGAAGACCGTTTCTCCTACCTGCATTCTTATCATTTCAAATTATTAAGTCATATGAGGCATGGGTTAGTTGTAAATGTTCCAAATTTTTTGTTAGAATTTTTGGAACAAAGTGCCCACAGAACCCAGCAAGGGAAAGATAATTCTATAGCTCACCATGGCCTTATCAAATTATTGATTGAATGCTCTTTAAGAGATGTATCACCTCTTTCTTGGAAATAATCTATTGCCAAAAAGAGCTTGCAAATTCCACAACCCCCTAGGGTACTTACCCCATGGTCTCAAAAAAAGAAAAAGAAATTGCGTCTACCAATAGAAGAATAGGGCAAGGGTCATCTACTCCTGTAGCACCTAGTCCTGTAGCTCTCACACCTGAATCCTCTGCTAGGGTATAAACTAGGTCTGCCACTAAGAGAGAGAAGGGAAAAACAAAGGCAGAAGGGTCCCCAGAATCTGACCCTCATTCTCAAAAAAAGGCAATGCCCTTCTCCTACAGCATCTTCCCCTACAGTCGTCTCTCCTACAACAACACCTGTTGCTATCACTAGTTCACCATCATCCTCTAGTAGGGCAGAACCCTCTAGGCAGACCAGAAAGAGGAAGGCTATCAGAACACCTCTTGCAGCTGCACTAGTGCCAAGAAGAGTTTCCACAAGGAAACGATGTAAGACCTCCCCTGCTTCACCTCAACCAAAGGTTATTATAATTTTAGAAGAGTCTATTGAGTCTAAATTTGATGTTTCTCAGAATGTGTCCGAGAATGCTACACAGAGATCATTCGTTGCTGAAGAGGAAGAAGTTGAGACAAAAGAAATGGGGCATAATGAAAAAGGGTTACCAAGTCTTGATGACTTGGCTATCGCTGCTATGTAGTTTTCAGAGGAAGCACAATCTTCTCCACTGCAGCAACCAAAATTCATTTTGCAGCAAAAGCAGGAACAGACTGAACAATTGGATGTTCCTAGTGAAGCTACATTTCCCCCTGCAACTTGTAAAGCTATTGTTGTTTATAAGAGTTGTTTTTTATTGAGTTTCTGGAACATGTCAAAACTCACTGGGAACTAGTTACATTGCAAACCCTGACTTTCTGGCATATAGCTCAGATTGACATGCAACAAAGTCTATGGGAGGTAGAAAGGAAGAAACTAAAAAAAGGAAATTGAAAGTCAGAAACAAGAAATTTTTGAGTTAAAAGAAAAAATGGATGAAATGTTAAAAGTAACTGGTCAGATTATGGAATGTAGACCACCACCCAGAGTTTATGTGTTGTCCCTTAAGGAACAATTCTTATGGTTCCAACTAATGAGAATTTCCAGAAATCAAGATCCTATACTTCACACTGCTAAAAAAATTTATGATGCATACGAGGCAGCCCCTACTTGGTTAAGAAATTCTCTGTGTGAATTTTATTTACATGGCTTTTTAATTCTATTTGAAATAGAATGGAATCGTCTTCTATATATTGGTGATATCCATTTGAGATCATTTATGTCATGGGCAGCAAATGAAGAAAATTATGGCAAGGAATGGGAAACATATGAGGAAGCTGAAAGGAATGAGCCTGTTCCATTACGCTCTCAAAGTTCAAAAACCCATGCAATGTTGAAAACATAGTTTACTCTGACATATGGCATTAATAATACTACAACCAGAGAGAAGATAGTTGATCTCAGGAAACAGGTATATGATAAATTTCAGGCACAACCATATTCATTTTGGAGACTATCATACACCAGAAGTGAGAAAAAGTAGGAAAGATTAACTGTTGGGCTAACAAGGTCCGAACCTCACAGTCCCCTAAATTTCACAGCAGCTTTTAAATGATCAAGAATATATATACAATTGGGACTTCAAAAGAGATTTGAACTGTGGTTGCCATTGACATTCAGACCTCCTGTGCTAATGTGGCTCGTTTATCCTCATCAGGCTACAAATTTTAATGATGATTTAGAAGACCATAGGTATGAGAGGTGTCAGACATTCAGAGGATTTTATTAGAGGTTTGAAATTCCATTTCAGAGTCATGCTGCAACCATTGATTTCAGAGAAACCACCAGGAAAGGTAATGCTGGAGGACCAACATTGGGCTAAGTAGGGGGCACAATGATGAGCCCAAAATGTGCTCATAAGTGTGGATATTATGATGAACTTTTAATACCTTTACTTTTGTTATTCATGGTTGTTTAAACTCTGTTGAAACCTTTTATTGGGATATCTTGTATCAAAATATTTTCATATTCCTCCAGCTTATTATGTTGACTTGACTGCATTTATTACCCTGTTGACTCTCTAAATGACTGGTATATCACATATAGTTTTTGAATGATGAAATAGATTTAAATCTATGATTAATGAATGGATATTGTGTATGTACCATGCACCTTTTCTTTCACATCTATTACCTTGTGTTTCGCAGGGTTGTTGAAGAAAGTATGATCGAGTTAAGCGCAGCCGATCTCATCCTTGTAGTAAAGTCCATTTCCTGCACGACTTTGAGGAAGCTTTGGCGAAGACTCTTTGAATGAAACTGTTGGAAAGGATTTTTAATGATAGTTAATATGGAAAGAGTGGAGTGCTAGATTCTCTTTGGATCGGGTTGAATGGATAAATTTATTTAAGAAGTTTGTTCCTTGATTCTGGGATACACTTTACTTCCACATCTTTCTTTCATAAGGTTAGTTAGTTAGTTGTTCTCCTGATTTTAAATAAAGTACTCTTGCGTGAGTGAGGAAGGAGATGATAGTTAGAAGTAAGATAGAAGCATAGTGGTAGAGATATAGCAGATATCATGTAATAATGAAAAACATAATCTGTATGACAACAAAGAGAGTTTGTTGTTAAGTTTCCATATCAACAAAGCAATGTATACCATTCTATTTTCATGAATAAAGTTTGATGAAGTTCTCAGTTCACCACTTGCATAACCAATAGATGCTTGCTAAGGGGGCCCACTTAGTAAGTATCTATAGTTAGTTAGCTGTTATTTTTTGTTGATCATCAGTTAGCTTTCATCTTTGAAGTTTCCATACAAACTTAGTCTTGTATTGCTCTTGCAGCGTTGGGAATCCATCCCTGTGCCTGTTCCTACAGCATAAGGCCAGTTCATAGTTTTTGTTTCAGTCGTAGTTATGGTTTTTGTTCTAGTCAAATCATGGTTGAGTTAAAATAACTTTGCATTACCTTTCTGTAGCGTAGATAGAATTCCTTCCAAGTATTTATTTCTATTAAGTCATAACTGAAACTAGTTCTTAGTGCATATACTATGTTGCACCATTTAAAGTATACGTTCCCTAGTTTGACAAGTAAATGAACGTCCATAAAGAGATATTAGTCACCTGCTGGAATGTACAATTCCCAGGAAAGGTTTTACTGTGATATTCATATCCTTTTGTGGGCGCGACCATTTTTTGTGCCGCTGCCGGGGAAGCTGTCAATCTAACAACTTGCTAAAGTCAGTTTTAACAGTAGTTTAGTCAGTTGTTTAAGTATTTTCAAGTTCTTTTTAAATACCATATATTCTATTGCATGCATAGAAGAAGAAGAGACGCACTAGGAAGGTCCCTCCCTAAAAACTTGTTTGTTGAACTACCATTTAGCCCAGCTGACGCAGAACCTGAGGAAAACCCATTCACTCTGTTATTCCAGCAAGCCAATATGGCAAATAACCCACCTAATCCACCTCCCAATTTTGAGTTTCTCAATTTTCCCCAGCAAGATACTGACAATCATAAGAATATACTTTCTTCACTACTTCCAAAATTCTATGGCTTAGTCACGGAGGACTCTGAAACTTTCCTATTTCAGTTCGATATCCTCTGTCGTAGTTATGACTATACCTCAGATGCTCACAAACTGAGATTGTTTCCTTCCACCTTGAATGAAGGAGCTCTCAGATAGTTCATGAGTCTAGGAAGAGGTGTTGTAGATAGTTGGGCAGCCATGCACACCAAATTCCTTGAGAAATATAAGGAATATTGTAAAAGTGGTAGTAAGGGAGACGATATATTCAGGATTCAGTAGAAGGAAGATGAAAGTTTGGAGGATTATATTTTAAGATTTCTGTTTTATCTGAAAAAGAACTCAAACCATACTCTCAATGAAGACTCTCAGAAACTACTTTTTCTAAGAGGGATCAGTGATGCCTGTATAGACGCTCTGGACCTGATGGGAGGAGGTGATATAACCCAACTACCTTAGGATGATATTAAGAAAATATATCTTAATTACTCCCAAGCAAATGTGAAGAAGGGAAGAGGTTATCAAGCTACAGTGGGTAAGTCTTCTTTCGATGGAGTCTCCAGGATGGAGATAACAAATTTGTTGTCTAAATTCAAGCTCAGAACAAACATAAGGCAGCCGAGGCAGTTTTGGCTGAGTTCTGTCCATACTGTAGATAGAAGAAATGTGACTACAGATGCAAGATGGTGGCTAATCTGGAAGCTAAGCAATTACCTACTGACTTTAAGCCAATAGAAGGTGATGATGATCAAGTGTTCTTTGTTGCACAAAGGAGACCATGGGCTCAAAGACAAGGTATGCCTCAAGATCCTTTGACTTTTGGTAATCCTTATTCTAGCTATAATAATCAATGGCAACCTACATATGGACCACCACCACCTTGGAATACATCTCAACTAAGTTGGCCTAATTATCATACCCCACAATGGCAATCTCCTCAAGGAGGTTGGCAGTAGCCACAAGGACAATGGACCCCACCTCCAGATAACTGGTAGTAGAATCCCCAATGGAGAGGTCCTCAGGAATGCCAAAACTAGTCCCCTAGGTTCTTGCAAGTTCCATAGCCACAACCACAGGCCCTCATGCCAACTCCTGTAGCACCTGCCAAAAATACTGGTCCTCCAAAACAAATGCCTATGCCTGCTCAGCCATTGTCAAATCCCAATAATAAGCAACAGCAGTAGCTGCAACAGCCTATGTATCTTGCTGAATCCAACCAATACCAAGCTTATGCCTTAAACATTAATGATATCCATTTAAGGTCTGGAGCCACTCTACCTGCTCCACAAAAACCTCTAATTACTGAAATATGATATTCTCCTCTTGAAGAATCTACTGCACCTGCTATTCCTAATGAGCGTATGCGTATAACTGATACAGTTTTTAAGGAGCCTGTTTTGCAAAATCAAGACAAACCACCCTTTCCTCAGAGGTTGCAAAGTACTGCATTTAAATCCATGAAAGAACCCACTTTTGACATTTTGAATCAGCTCAAGAATGTTCAAATTCAAATCCCTTTATTTTAGGCTATTAAAAATGTCCCAATTTTTGGAAAAATTATTAAAGAGGCATGTTTGAAGAAGCATCGATGGAAGAAAAAGGATCCCCAAACAATTCATGTTTTAGGGAAATTGACTGATATAATGTTGGGAAATGCAGTCATTCCAAAGTATATTGACCCTTGAAGTCCTATAGTGCAAATACATATAAATGACTAAATTGTAAAAAATGTTTTAATTGACTTAGGTGCTGCCATTAATGTCTTGCCTTTTGGTCTATGCAATGCACCAACAACATTTCAGAGAGCAATAATTAGTATCTTTACTGATATATCTCATAACTATATGGAAATTTATATGGATGATTTCACTACCAATGGAGTCACATTTGAAGAAGCACTGGTGAATTTAGAAAAAGTATTGAAAGGGTGTAGAGAGCAAAGTTTGTCTCTAAACAGTGAAAAATGTTTTCTAATGATGGAAGAAGGTATTGTTCTAGGACATCATATTTCCAAGAATGGAATTCAGGTTGACCCTGCTAAAATTGAAGTTATTCAGAATTTACAAACTCATGCAAAACAAAAGGATGTCAGAAGCTTCCTTGGCCATGCAGGGTATTATAAAATGTTTACAAAAGATTTCAGTAAAATTGTTAGTCCACTTTATGCCTTATTAACTAAGAATTCTCAATTTGAGTGGACAGAGGACTGTAAAAATCTTTCCTGCAACTAAAAGACTTGCTTACTAAAGCCCCTGTTCTTCAAGGTCCAAAATAGAATTTTCCTTTTTATATACATGTTGATGCCTCTGATTTTGGTATAGGGGCAGTCTTAAGTCAAAAAGAAAATTCAATTGAGCATGCTATCTATTTTATAAGCAAGAACCTTCAAGGTGCTAAGCTAAGGTATAATGTTACAAAAAAGGAATTGCTCGCAGTAGTGTATGCTTTGAATAAGTTTAGGCATTATGTCATAGGTTATCAGATATTTGTTCACACTGACCATGCAGCAATCAGGTATCTAATGAACAAACCTTCCATCTCTGGTAGATTGGCAAGATGGCTCCTGTTACAAGAATTTGATATTACAATTATTGATAAACCAGGAAGAGCTAATGTTGTGGTTAAATTTTTATCAAGACTTCAAATAGTTGCACCTATTGAACACGAGGTCATTGATGATAGGTTCCCAGATGAACACTTTTTTTCCATTGCTACACATACTCCATGGTATGTGGACATTTCCAATTATCTAGCAGCAAGGAAAATACCAGCTCACTTTTCTCCAAAAGAAAAGAAATTGTTAATAGAGAAAAGTTTTAACTTTTCATGGGTTACAAATTGTTTGTTTTATACTAGACCTCATCAAGTGATGCGAAGATGTGTAAGAGAAGATAAGACTCATGATATCTTGCATGGTTGCCATGATGAGCCATGTGGGGGACATTTTACAGCAAAGAGAACATCAATCGAGGTTCTTACAACAGGGTACTATTGGCCAACGTTACACAAGGATGTTGTGGCCTATACAAGGAAATGTGGTAGATGCCAATTTATGGGAAGACCAATGAAGTTAGATGAAATGCCGCTATATCCACAGGTAATAGTCACCCCTTTTGATAAGTGGGGAATGGATTTTGTAGGACTGATTGATCCACCATCAAATGGCAAGTCATACATTCTAGTTTGCACGGATTATATAACAAAATGGGTTGAGGTAAAAGCTATGACTCATGCTAGAGATAATAAGGTTGCTGAATTTATATATGAACAAATTTTTACTAGAATTAGAGATCCCAGAGAGTTTGTAACTGATCAAGGAGCGTAGTTTACATCTAATTTGATCACTGCACTAATGAATGACTATAAAATCAAACATAGGAAGTCCAGCCCCTATCATCCTCAAGCCAATGGTCAGGCGGAGGTTACAAAAGGGGAAATTGAGGTGATCCTAACAAAGACAGTGTAGCTCCATAGAAAAGATTGGAGTAGTAGACTTCCTGAAGCAGTCTAGGCCTACAGAACTACATGGAAGACAACAACTGGGTTTACAACTTTTGAGCTGCTTTATGGGAAAACAACCATGTTGCCCATAGAATTTGAGCACAAAACTTTGAGGACAGCTCTTGAACTCAATATGGGAATATCTGAAGCATATAAGGAATGAATCCTATAGCTAAATACATTGGATGAAATGAGAAAAGCGTTCCTGCAGTATACCGAAGCGGTCCAACAGCAAAGGAAGAAATGGCATGATCAACACATCAAAACCAAGCAATTTTTTGCTAGTGATTGGGCTCTGTTATATGATTCCAGATATCAAGAAAACCAAGGTAAGCTCACAACACATTGGCTTGGTCCCTATGAAGTTGAGAATGTGTTTGACAACAGAGCTATACAACTGGTGACAATTGATCTAGTCCGTTTCAAAGTGTTAGTTAATGGCCACCGACTCTGGTTGTACCATAAACCAGTATCGAAGGAAGAATTCATGTAGCAGTTTGTTCAGGATCCTCCTACTACTCTTCCTATAGCCGAAGGCTGTAGCCTTTCTCCTGTAGCTTCACCGTAATTTTGAAAAAGCATGCTCATAATAAAGGTTTTCTTTTTAAGGAAACATTTTTTCTCCATTCTCACTTATCGCCACATCCCACTTCTTTATCTTCCATCCATCTATCCCATCCATCCATTCCATCCATTCATTTTTTCTGCCCACATCACCCATCCACCTCATCCATCTGCATCACCCTTCATTATGATATCATTCCCAATTGTCACCTCATGAAGACGTAGTCATCTTTCTTCACACGTACATGCAATTATCAAAGGTATGCCATATCTTTTGTTATCACATATTTGATTTATTTTATTCTATTCATTTACTGCTATGCCTATACCAGTCATTATTACCTGATTTCCACCTATTTTTTAATACATGTGAGGACACATGTCATACTCTAAGTAGGAGGTGGGGTAATCCACCTTTTAAAACCTATCTTTTCGCCGCTGTCACAACTGTGCAAATAACCTTTCTTTATTATTTTTCTAGTACCTTCCAAATATTATCACATATTCTTTTTATTTGCATGTTTTTCTTGTAAATTACAATCAAAACTGCTTGTTCAAAAAGTTCATTTTTGGAAAACGAAGAAATGTCACGCCATGACAGAAAGAAAAAAATAGAACAGAAAGGGAATCAGAGAGGAAAATTTTTGAATTTTCAGCAGGGAGTTGAGTTCAGCCAGGGGAAAAACTGTGAACATGGGTCGTCAGCTGGTGCGACATGAGCCTGTAGCTCATGAATTATTATTGCAAAATCCTCAAATAGTCTAGGTATTCAGCCTCTGTCGATGGTTAAACTACTTCTTGACTTTAAATGCTTTTGATGAGGACGCTGCTGGAGAATTTTTGAGAACCCTTTCTCAAGGGGAAGCTACTGTATGGGGTCTAACGGTTGTTGCAACTAAAGACAGAATTGCAGAAGTAACCGAGCTTCCAGCCGTTGGAGAAAATTTTTCTTCAGATACTGCTTCTGCAAAGGGCTGAATTCTCAATACCCACTGATGGACCTTTGGAAGTCTCCAAGCAGGGATGCAAGTGTGTATCGTTGCCTCCTCCTTATTCAGAGTACACTGCTTACATAATCAGGTATTTAACCTGTGAAGGCCATTTCTCCTACCTACATTCTTATCATTTCAAATTATTAATTCATATGAAGCATGGGTTAGTTGTAAATGTTCTAAATTTCTTGTTAAAATTTTTGGAACAAAGTGCCCACGGAACCCAGCAACGGAAAGATAATTCTATTGCTCACCATGGCCTTATCAAATTATTGATTGAACACTATTTGAGAGATGTCTCACCTCTTTCCTGGCAACAATTCATTGCCCAAAAGAGCTTGCAAATTCCATAACACCTAGGGTACTTACCCCACGGCCTCAGAAAAAGAAAAAAAAATTGCGTCTACCAGTAGAAGAACAAGGCAAGGGTCATCTACTCCTGTAGCACCTAGTCTTGCAACTCTCACACCTAAATCCTCTGCTAGGGTACAAACTAGGTCTGCCACTAAGAGAGAGAAGGGGAAAAAAAGGCAAAAGGGTCCCTAGAATCTAACCCTCGTTCTCAGAAAAGGCAATGCCCTTCTCCTGCAGCATCTTCCCCTACAGTCGTCTCTCTTGTAGCAACACCTATTGCTATCACCAGTTCAACATCATCCTCTGGTAGGGTAGAACCCTCTAGGCAGACCAAAAAGAGGAAGGCTACCAGAACACCTCTTGCAGCCGCAGCAGTGCCAAGAAGAGTTTCCACAAGGAAACAATGTAAGACCTCCCCTGCTTCACCTCAACCAGAGGTTATTGTAATTTCAAAAGAGTCTGTTGAGTCTGGATTTGATGTTTCTCAAAATGTGTCTGAGAATGCTACACAGAGTTCATTCATTCCTAAAGAGGAACAAGTTGAGACAAAAGAAATGGGGCATAATGAAAAAGGGTTACCAAGTCTTGATGACTTGCGTACCACTGCTATGCGATTTTTGGAGGAAGCATAGTCTTCTCCACCACACCAACTAGAATTCATCCTACAGCAAAAGTAGGAATAGACTAAACAATTGGATGTGCCTAATGAAGTTACATTTCCCCCAGCAACTTGTAAAGTCATTGTTGTTTATAAGTAGACATTTCTAATTGAGTTTCTAGAATATGTCAAAGCTAACTGGGAACTAGTTACATTGCAAACCCTTACTTTCCGTCATATAGCCCAGACTGACATGCAACTAAGTCTATGGGAGGTAGAAAGGAAGAAACTGAAAAAGGAAATTGAAAGTCAGAAACAAGAAATTTCTTAGTTAAAAGTAAAAATGGATAAAATGTTAAAAGTAACTGGTCAGATTATGGAATGCAGACCACCACCCAGAGTTTATTCTTTGTGCCTTAAGGAACAATTCTTATGGTTCCAACTAATGAGAATTTCTAGAAATCAAGATCCTATACTTCACACTACTAAAGAATTTTACGATGCAAACTAGGCAGCACCTAATTGGTTAAGAAATTCTCTATGTGAATTTTATTTACATGGGTTTTTAATTCTGTTTAAAATAGAATGGAATCCTCTTCTATATATTGGTGATATCCATTTGAGATCATTTATTTCATGGGTAGAAAATGAAGTAAATTATGGCAGGAAATGGGAAACATATGAGGAAGCTGAAAGGAATGAGCCTGTTCCATTACGCTCTCAAAGTTCAAACACCCATGCAATGTTGAAAACCTAGTTTACTCTGACATATGGCATTAATAATACTACAACCAAAGACAAGATATTTGATCTCAGGAAACAGGTATATGATAAATTTCAAGCACAACCATATTCGTTTTGGAGACTGTCATACACCAGAAGTGAGAAAAGTTGGGAAAGATTAAATGTTGGGCTAAGAAGGTCCGAACCTCATAGTCCCCTAAATTTCACATCAGCTCTTAAATGATCAAGCAGATATATACAATTGGGACTTCAAAAGAGATTTGAACTATGGTTGCCATTGACATTCAGACCTCCTGTGCTAATGTGGTCCCTTTATCCTCACCAGGCTACAAATCTTAATGATAATTTAGAAGACCGTAGGAATGAGAGGTGCCAGACTTTCAGAGGATTTTATTATAGGTTTGGAACTTCATTTCAGAGTCATGTTGCAACCACTGATTTCAGAGAAACCACCAGGAAAGTTAATGCTAGAGGACCAACATTGGGCTAAGTAGGTGGCAGAATGATGAGCCCAAAATGTGCTCATAAGTGTGGATATTATGATGAACTTTTAATACCTTTACTTTTGTTATTCGTAGTTGTTTAAACACTGTTGAAACCTTTTATTGGGATATCTTGTAGCAAAATATTTTCATATTCCTACAACTTATTGTGTTGACTTGACTGCATTTATTACCCCATTGACTCTCTAAATGATTGGTATATCACATATAGTTTTTGAATGATGAAATAGATTTAAATGTGTGATTAATGAATGGATATTGTGTATGTACCATGCACCTTTTCTTTCGCATCTGTTACCTTGTGTTTCACAGGGTTGTTGAAGAAAGTATGATCGAGCCAAGCACAGCTGATCTCGGCCTTGCAGTAAAGTTTATTTCCTGGATGACTTCAAGGAAGCTCTGGCGAAGAATCTTTGACAGAAACTGTTGGAAAGGATTTTTAATGACAGTTAATCTAGAAAGAGTGGAGTGCTAGATTCTCTCTAGATCGGGTTGAACGGATAAATTTATTTATGAATTTTGTTCCTTGATTCTGGGATACACTTTACTTCCACATCTTTCTTTGATAGGGTTAGTTAGTTAGTTGTTCTCTTGATTTTAAATAAAGTACTCCTGCGCGAGTGAGGAAGGAGATGATAGTTAGAAGTAAGATAGAAGCATAGTGGTAGAGATATAGTAGATATCATGTAATAATGAAAATAAGAATCTGTATGACAAGAAACATAGTTTGTTGTTAAGTTTCCATATCAACAAAGCAATGTATACCATTCTATTTTCATGAATAAAGTTTGATGAAGTTCTGAGATCAGCAGTTCCGTAACCAGTAGATGCTTGCTAAGGGAGCCCACTTAGTAAGTATCTGTAGCTAGTTAGTTAGCTATTATTTTCTGTTGATCATTAGTTAGCTTTCATTTTTGAAGTTTCCATACAAACTCAGTCTTGTATTACTCCTGCAGCATCGGGAATACATCCCTACACCTATTCCTATAGCATAAGGCCAGTTCATAGTTTGTGTTTCAGTCGTAGTTGTTATGGTTTTTGTTTTAGTCAAATC
This sequence comes from Sequoia sempervirens, assembly GCA_007258455.2. NCBI lineage: Eukaryota > Viridiplantae > Streptophyta > Pinopsida > Cupressales > Cupressaceae > Sequoia > Sequoia sempervirens. Next base: position 22,762 of record VDFB02150933.1, read on the forward strand.
ATTGTTGAGTTAAAAGAACTTTGCATTACCTTTATGTAGCATAGATAGAACTCCTTTCAAGTATTTATTTCTGTTAAGTCATAACCAAAACTAGTTCTTAGTGTATATACTATGCCGCGCCATTTAAAGTATACGTTCCCTGGTTTGACAAGTAAATGAACGTCCATAAAGAGATATTAGTCACCTATCAGAATGTCCAATTCCCAGGAAAGGTTTTACTGTGATTTTCATATCCTTTTGTGGGTGCGACCAGATAGACTAAACATAAAAAGAATTGGTAAAATTATAAACAAAAACACATAACATTAGATGTAAGTGGAGAAAATCATAAACACAAACACATAACATCATACTTTCAAGTTATAATGTTTATTTTGAAGATTAAATATGAATCCGGCATGGACATAAATGAATATTTTTCTTGATTAGATGAAAAAGAGAGTTCAATATTGTATCCCTAACATACATAAATGGTGTATCTCTCTCTTCTTTTATCATTCTATTTTTTTTAGTTCTCTTCTAATGATTAATAAATTTTATCATAATCTTACATCAATATTAGTCTCTAAATACAAACTTATAGAAAGGAATTATGACTACAACTTCATTAAAAAGATTATCATATACCATAATAATCTTCCATTTTCTTTCCTTGATAGCATATAGTAGTTCTACTCCTTACTCTATACACCCCAAGAATAGCTTAGTAGAACTATTATATGTTATCAAATAAAGAAAATGGAAGATTATTATGGTATATGATAATCTTTTTAATGAAGTTGTAGACATAATTCCTTTCTATAAGTTTGTATTTAGAGACTAATATTGATGTAAGATTATGATAAAATTTATTAATCATTAGAAGAGAACTAAAAACATAGAACGATAAAAGAAGAGAGAGATATACCATTTATGTATGTTAGGGCTACAATATTGAACTCTCTTTTTCATCTAATCAAGAAAAATATTCATTTATGTCCATGGTAGATTCATATTTAATCTTAGGTGATCAAGTTAGGTCAACTGTTTCTCCTGATTACTATTATAAATAATTTTATTGATTTTTGGAGGTGTTTGGACCTAAACTTACTAGTTGTCTTTGTTTAAGAGTTTTTGAGGTCCTTGTTGTCAACCACTTGTACTTACTTTGCAAATAAGAAATTTTATGAGAAACCTTTTCTTTGAGGTATTTGAACAATATTAGAACCACATAAATGTATCAAGGCAATTTTTTACAATGATTAGATTATGCATTCTTAACCTTGAGCTACCCTCAAAACACTAAAATCCAGGATATTCTGTTCTTATGAATGAATTTCTCAAATAATATTTAACCTTTTAAATAATTTATTTGTAATCCAACAAATTATAATTGTTCCTATGTGTTCATGACACTACATTTTTACTTCATAATCTTAATAGTGGACCTCATTCTAGACATTCTAGAGCTAGCTATACATTATGGCTAGGAGATTGTCTACTTGAAATCTATATTTCTAGCAAGGAAAAATAATCCTATATCATAGAATGAACTATAGATTTAGCAAGAAGGTATGTTATATTCAAATTTCACACTTTATGTATGCATGTTTTAGAATTATAGGTAAATTTTTAATAAATTATGATATTATAAGAAAATTCTTGGGTAAATTTAGGGGAAGGGTCCTTTGGCTTAAAATAGTCTTCACTAGATTTCTTATATTGATTAAAGAGAAAAATTGTTATAGTATGGTCATTTATAGGAAAAAGGAAAGTTAAGAGATAGTCTAATTAAAGTGTTTTGTGGTTTCAAGGGTTATATGATTGTGGGGGTTAAGGCATGGTTGATACTTCAAAATGCAATTCAGAAATAATTATCCTTCTACAAATCTGCAAAGACATTGTTCTCAAAGTCTATCTTTAATCGAAGATTCCTTTCCTAGGAGGGGACAGTGTATGCTGAACATACATAATTGTGACAATGTGTGATCTTCAAACCAAAAGAACTTTCAAGACAATTCTTTCCATTGGTTTTCTATTGTTGGTTGGGGCCTTGAAGAGATTTGAACCAGCTATAGCCACATTGCTTTCACTATGTAGTTGAGAAAAAAGGGTAAAATTAGCACTAGAGCTTCTAGAACAATATCTACCATTGTTAAACTCCTGGACTCAATTACTAACAAATGTAGATAGGATGTTATAAAAGCCTTGTATGATCTATCTACATTTGAGGGATATAGGTCCCACATCATTTTGGAAATGATTTTTCTAGGTCTATTTCATTTCTTGATGTTGGTAAATTGAGTACACAAAAAATTACACCATAGGCTTATCTAACCTACATCATGACAAACATTTTGTGTTACAATAGTAGGTGGCAACATATTTTTTCGATGAATCACACAATAGACAGCTTAACTGAGTCGTCGCGCCCACAAAAGGATATGAAAATCTCAGTAGAACCTTTCCTGGGAATTGGACATTCTGACAGGTGACTAATATCTCTCTATATGGACGTTCATTTACTTGTCAAACCAGGGGATGTAGACTTTAAATGGCGCGGCAAAATATATGCACTAGGAATTAGTTTCAATCAAATCTTAGCAAAAATACATACTGGAAAGAAATTCTATCTAAACCACGGATCGGTAATGCGAAATTCTTTAACTCAACTGTGATAAAAACCATAACAACTATGACTGAAACACAAACCATGAATTGGCCTTATGCTGCAGGAACAGTCATAGGGATGGACTCTCTATGCTGCAGGAGCACCATAAGACTGAGTTTACATGAAAACTTCAATGATGAAAGCTAACTGAAGAACAACTAACTAACTAGATACAGATACTTACTAAGTGGGCCCCCTTAGCAAGCATCTACTGATTACGCAGATGTTGAACTCAGAACTTCATTGAACTTTTATTCATAAGAACAGAATGATATACATTATTTTGTTGATATGGGAACTAACAGCAAACTCTGTCTCTAGTCAAACAGATTCTATCTTTCATTATCATATTGATTCTTACATGATATCTACTACTCTGTTTCTATCTTACTCTAACTATCATCTATCTCTCTATCCATCTTCTACTCTCTCACGTAGGAGGAGTATCTTATTTTTAAATCAAAAGAACAACTAACTAACTAACTCTATCAAAGAAATACGTGGAAGTAACATGTATCCCAGAATCAAGGAACAAACTTCATAAATGAATTTATGTGCTCAACCCGATCTAGAGAGAATCTAGCGCTCCACTCTTTCCAGATTGACTTGTCATTAAAATCTTTCCCAACGGTTTTGGTCAAAGAGTCTTCACCGGAGCTTCCTCGTAGTCGTGTAGGAAATGGACTTTACTGCAAGGTCGAGATCGGTTGTGCTTGACTTGATCATTCTTCAACAACCTACGAAACAAAAGGTAACAGGCGAAAGAAAAGGCGCATGGCACATACACGATATCTATTCATTAATCACACATTTAAATTTACTTCATCATTCAAAAACTATATACGATATACCAGTCATTTTCAGGAGTCAACAGGGCAATAAATGCAATCAAGTCAACACAATAAGCTGCAGGAATATAAAAGTATCTTGCTATAGGATATCCCGATAAAAGGTTTCAACAAAGTTTAAATAGCCATGAAATATCAAAAGTAAAGACATTAAAATTTTATCATATCATCAAATTATGAGCATATTTTAAGCTCATCACTGAGGTGGAAGTTATTGGTCTTCGAGAGCTACTTGTAGTTGTTGTCTTAACTGAGGTGGATGTTATTGGTCTTCGAGAGCTACTTGTAGTTGTTGTTTCTTCCTCAAGATGTCGGGTTGGTTTAGAAATTTTCTAGTGTGATGATGTCTTTTCTCTATAACATCATCTTTATAGTGGTGTTCACATGGGTGTGAGAGAATAAGTAGGTCAAAGCAGGATAAAAATGGAGCATGATATTCTAAAGTGGTACAAGACTGTATAATAGTAAAGAAAGAGACCTTGCCAAGTAGGAAAAAATGTGCACAAAGGGAAGAGTTGAAAATGTCTTCTTTCGAAAAGATTTGAGCATTTCAATCATGTTACCTAAGAATTTCTAGGGTTTGGTTGAATGTCGGAGTTTTTCTAAGAGTTTGGCATAAAGACTCACTGTTATCCCTAGCCACCTCATTCTAGAAAATATGTAACATTGTAGGATAAGAAGAAAAGCAGTTGTGGGTATGTGCCCACCATGTATTGTCAATCTGGTAGTAGAGATCCTCAAGAATATTTTTTCCTGTCAAAGCAACCAAGTGAAGACATGACACACAAGAAGATTGTGCAAACATAATTCAAATCAGTTCAAGGATTTCAAAGACATGACATAGAGGTTGTGGATGCAACGAAGCTTTAAGAATGTCTAGTCAAAATTTTATTTGCTAAGAGAGATGACCGGGTGTCACGCATTTTTTTCTCATAGTGCTTGTACATGGGATATCTCTAGTTGTCCATCAAATTAAACATTGCATGGAGGATATGCACAAAATGGGTTGGTTGAGAAGGTTTAGAAACTCATGATAAAATGCACTTCTATGCACAACTTCCCATTATGTAATGGTTATGTTTTTTTGTATTTTACTTAACTGGAGCAGATGCATATGGTTGCATATATACTGTCTCAAAATGCAGATCCAAATTTCAAGAATTCAAGGTTCCTTTACTGCAAATGAAAAAATGACATTCAAAGAGTTTTCTCAAAGGCCTGATGCCAACACTAAGGTCTATGGCATGTCTTCTATTCAGAGCATCAAGGAAAATATTACCAGATGGATTTAGGTTAAGAGGAGATATCAATGTTTTGCCAAGTTTTTGATTATTGGTATAATAGATGATTGAAAAGGAAATTAAAAAAGATGAAAATTTGTTTTACAGTGGCTATGTTGCATGCCATAGAAATGGAAAAAGGATAAAAGGGCCATGTAGAGAATGTGAAAGAGGAACAACTCTATTGGGCTTGGTTGAAGGATACACCACATGCAATGTTTGAGCAAAATTTTTAAGGAAATCGGGTTTCTAATGTGAGTTTCCATGGTATTTATTTTCACTGGGAGCTCCTTCATGATCATTTTTGAAGAGAACTCTCTCTTGTGGATGATACTTACCATGATAAAGCTGAATAGATGGATTCAATTCATTGTGAAGTTCAAATGTTTTCCTTGAAGGGAATGTCTCAACAATTCTATATGAAAGGGAAATCTGAGGAGGGATTTTTGTCAAACATTGATGAAAGTTGATACGTCTTGTTCGAAATCCAAGGATGAGAAGAAGGAAGAGCCTGATCATAAACAAGCTTTTTTGAAACTTAGCAAAATAAATTTGACATGTAGTTCATATTCAGTAGATTCTAATGTTTTCATGGTTACCGCTTGTGTCGACCTCGACATTCCAGAGAGATCTCTTGATCTTCAATGCAGAGATGAAGGATATTTCTTAGGATTTATTCAACAAGGAATTTGAACCTTTGAATGTTGGATTGAAGGAAAAAATATAGGAAAGATAGAGGCTACATGTTGGCAACAATAGTCAATGTATTCATTAAGTGAAGGGATAATCACAAAGATTATCAAAATAACAGTCAAAGGTTATGCAGGTTCTTCGTTAGTGAATAATGACTTTTGATGATAGCAGAATGGATTTTATGAGACGGTCCAATAAGGTTTTATTGAAAGGTTTCGTTAGATAGTGTAGAGAGCATAGGTCTATGACAATTTTGTTTCAATTGCAAAGGATGCTACAAGTCAAAAGGATAGTCGATATTTAAACATATATGCAAAGTGTTAGTATATGCATGAAGCAACTACCTACAGTCCAAAGGAGGGGATATGCATAGAATCGAAGAGAGGACTTTGTAAAAGGTTAGTGGCATGCAGTTCAAAATCAATATGTTTCAATTTCTTGAAATTATTTGAATAAAATATTAATGCATGTGATATATTAGAGAAGCCTTTGTTATTCTTTATCCAAAATTTGGAAATTTTTTGTTAGCCATTTAAGAGAGACAAATTTATCATTTATTTAAGTTTCCCTTATTTAATAAACACTCTCCTCTATACATAGGAGTCGATCTCTCTTCAGATATCTGCTCAACCTTGGGTCATGACTAGTCCTTTAGTATTCATTTGAATTCTTTCCTTACCCTAAGCAGATTTAAACACTTTTGCAAAAATGTAGATTGAAGGGCCGATAAAATGGATTTTAGGAGTACATAAATAAGAAAAATGTGCCAAAATTTTGAAAAACCGATTGATAATATCCTTAGACTGCCTTGTTGTTTCTATGTAGGCTTCTTGGAAACTCAAGGAAAATCATTTCTAGCTATATAATAGTGATTGATTTTGTTGATCATTTTTTCATCTATATGTTTCATATGTTGAAGGATTTAGAAAACTGAAAATCTCAGGCAGAATTTTAGTCCTTAGTAGATTACTTCTATATATGTCAGATTTACTGTATTGTGCCATGCGTGGAATTTTAGGATCCTTAATAAATATTTTACTAATTATTAAGTATTGTATTTCACATACAAATAAGAGGTAGGATACCAATTTTGTTTACATGCATTGCTTAATAGAATTTGTAAATAGTACTAGCATATATAGCTTAAATTTAAGATGTATAAATTACGACCAGATATATTGAGACATTTAATTTTTCATCAATATATCTCAGTGTAATTTATATATCTCAAATTTTAAAATAAACCTAACATGAATAAATATAGAATTATACTATATTATTTTATTATATTATTATTTATATTAATTAAAAAAATCTAACAATAACCATAACCCGAACCCTAACCCTAATCCTAACACTAACCTAATATTAGTTAAAATTGGATACATATTCTCTTAAAATAGAAATTGTGAAACTTTTTTTTTTGGTTATTATTATTTTTATCTATTTCAATTCCATAAATCAAATTTAAATTGTATTAAACAATGATCCATTATCATAGAATTTGAACAACTTATTAAACATAAAAATTCACCATAAACAATATTTTCTTATGTGAATCCTAAAAGTTAATTTTTTCTTTCTAAAAAAACAAAGCTGTTACAAATTTATGATGTCTAATTTTAGACTTGGACAAAAAATAATTGAAATAAGATGGACAGTTTTAACTGTGAACAAAAAATTTAAAATCATGCCGCCCACATGAGATTACATTTTTCTTCTAAATTTTTATGTGAAACATTAAAAAAAAACCATAACATAACTTGATAAATCCATCGATTTTTTTTTTAAAATAGTGGCTCCATAAAAAATTTAAGAAGCCTCTCCATGGGACCTCATCAAAATGCAATTCTATCAACCATTTATATGAATCAAAATTTGAGAGAAAATTATTAGAAACATATGATGGATAGTCTAAACATGTAGATGTTGAGATGCTCATAACATTTATGAGGTTAAGATTATTGCAAATTCTTTTAGTGTTTGAAAAGACTTACTCATTGCTTACACCCTTTTCTAAATTTGAGATTGATTTCGATAATGATTGACTACAAAATCAAGCTCCCTCCATTGTCCACAAATAGTGCAGCTCCTCTTTACTCTTTCTTTTCCTAATTTTTGGACCAAAACAATATAATTCTATGACATTTGAATATTTACCGTATTAATTAGAATATCCTCTAGGCTTGCTATGAAATACACCTGTAAAAATTTGGTCTCACTATAAAAAAATAACAGCTTTTTATGTAGAATAACAAAAGAAAACATGCAAATAATTTCCTTCGCAATAATGTACAATAGTTCTCTTGCAATGCATCAAAACAAAAGTAATCTTGAAATATAATTTAAAATTAATTATATGAATTCCTTTGAATCTATTTGGCACTGCAGATTTGTAAATGTTATAGATTTGTTGAGGACTTGAAGATTTTATCACTCAGAGTGTTATACCAAATTGCCCGCTTAACCGCCGGCTGTGGTGGCACTACGAAAAAAAGAAATTATCTTAAAATGTTGCACCTTCAAGTAGTGTTTAAATTAATTATATGAATTCATTTGAATATAATCTACAATGATTTGGTTCAATCAAAAATGACATTTTGGCCCAGATTTTCTCAGAGAAAGAAAATTTGTAAATATCATTTTATATTTTGATTAGAGTTTAAAAGATTTACCACCGAGAATGGATATCATCGGACCTTCCAAGGCCCTTTCCATGGAGATACTTGTCAAGTGTGCCAGTGGGAACATAGTCATAAACAACACACATTTCTGAGTTCTGATCATAGTAGCGTATAAGGGATACAGCCCAGTAGTCATTAACAACTCTTGTGCCTAAGCATGCAAAACAATATTTTGATTAGAGTTTAAAAGATTTACCACCGAGAATGGATGTCATCGGACCTTCCAGGGCCCTTGCCATGGAGATACTTGTCGAGTGTGCCAATGGGAACATAGTCATAAACAACACACATTACCGAGTTCTGATCATAGTAGCGTATAAGGGATACAGCCCAGTAGTCATTAACAACTCTTGTGCCTAAGCGTGCACAATAGGCCTATCTCATTCCTAAACTGTTGAGAACCTTGGAGGATTGTGGTTTTTCTCTCTTCACTGCAACTCTAATGCCACCACTGATTTCTACTCTCTAAACTTTTCCAAACCCACCTACCTCAAAAAGAAGTGAATCAATGAATCAAATCACACAAAAGATATCAATGAATCAGTGAGACACACATTAGTATGAATGTATCACTTAATGGGTTGTACTAACTCTTGGTATTGAGGAAGCATCCTAGTTGCTCCAGAAAACATGGAAAACACAAGTGTGTACTCTACAAAACTCATCAAAAACATATTGGTATCTCTGATTGTATAAGGAAAGTCCTAGACAAAAATAGAATTGTTTTAGAATATATGAAGACAAGTGACACTTGTTAGATTTTGAAAATGGGAATCCAAGCAGTCACGACTACCTTATAAATTCACATGTTCAAAGAAAGTTGGCCTTCATTTCCATCCAATTTCTAGATCCGAAAGTGTGTTTATTACACATTCTTCTCTGCTCACGAATGGAACCCAGGATTCCATTCATTTCTCAAATTCGTTCAGCTCTTCGCAGAGGTTGTTTGAAACAAGGATTCCTTAGAAAAGGGAAGAAGAGCATGAGGTTTCAGAATGAATCTCAATTTTCCTTAATAGATAGGTCCTCAAAGAGAATAAAAGGAATGGTGGAAGATCTTCTCCTGGGCGTGAAGTTACCTTGCATAAATCACAGTCTTACTAAAGATAGCAATTGTAGCGGCGATGTGAATGATGGGTATGGTGATGAAATGGAGCAAGGAGAGTTTTGTAGAGGCAAACACAGTGATAATAAATAAGTGAATACAAAAGTGGAGCTTTTCATAGCAAACTTTCACCATCACCTTCCCATGGAACGACAAACTTCTGTGCTGGAATACCAGGAAATGCTAGACAGGGGCCTTGCATAACTCTCTTTCATTCTCATTTGGTATTCTGGTATTCTTCTATATCTATGTAGAATACCAAATGAGAATGAAAGAGAGTTATGCAAGGCCCTTGTCTAGCATTTCCTGGTATTCCAGCACAAAAGTTTGTCATCCAGGCAAGGTGACGGTGAAAGTTTGCTATGAAAACCTTAGCTTTTGTATTCACTGATTCATTATCGTTGTGTTCACCTCTACAAAACTCTCCTCTCTCCATTTCATCGCCATACCCATCATTCAAAATCACCGCTACAATCACTATCTTTAGTAAGACTGTGGTTTATGCAAGCTAACTTCACACCCAAGAAAAGATCTTCGACCATTCCTTTTATTCTTGTTAAGGACCTATCTGTAAAAGAAAATTTAGATTCTTTCTTAAACCTCATTCTCTTCTTTCCTTTTCATAGGAATCTCAGTTTCAAATGAGCTCTGCAAAGAACTAAACAAATTTGAGAAATCAATGGAATCCTGGGTTCCAACCTTTGGGGAAGAAGAATGTGTAATAAACACACTTCTGGATCTAGAATTAGGGTGGAAACAAAGGCCAACTTTCCTTCCAAATGTGAATTTATAAGGTAGTCATGACTGCTTGGATTCCCATTTTCAAAATTTAACAAGTGCCACTTGTCTTAATATATTCTAAAACAATTATGTTGTTGTCTATTAAATGAAGATATTGCCTCTTGATTTTATCAGTGGTTTTTTCTTATATACGATATTACTCTAATACCAGTGTCAGAGCCCTATTTGTTTTTTCACATAGAGATAGTTTGAACTATGAAATGAATTTTGGATTTATTTGGTGGATGAAATAAAAGAAAATTATCTATTTTATTTTCCACAAATATTTTGTGACAATTTTTTTCACATAATTTCTTACTATCAAATTGATAGGGGAGAAGAGCCAGTAGCTACCACCCATTGAATAACCGCCACCTCCATGCTCACTCCACCCCCAAAAAAAAATTTAACTTTGATCCACTAAAAAACTTTTTATTAACAAATAGAAAACTACAACAACACCAATAGAAAATTACAACAACACCAATAGCTGCTCATAATAGAATGAGTCACTCACCAATCAAAGTACACAGCTAAACATGCCTTTGCATTTATAAAAGAAGTCCACTTGCACATAAAAAGGCCCATTTACAATTTCATTTAAATCATTTACTTTTTACAATCACCCCCACTTGCAAATGTTTGTCCCTCACTACATTTTATATTTACAAGTATACTTGCACAGCTACTAGTGCTTTAGATGACATAATCACAATCTCCTTTGCACAGTCTTTCACACACTCCCTGGCAGCTATATGTATTTATTTCATTTCCTGTAGGTACCTGCACAATTAAATATAGGTGTAAGGCTCCCCAATTAAACATCAAATCGAAATGTAATGCAGAATTTAGTCATATCATCTTTAAAAACCTACGTAACTTGCAGCTTCAAATTCAAATGATCGAACAAATTCAAATTTTAAATACAACAACCAAATTGAATGCATTCAATTGTCAGATTTGAATTCCTAAATAAGAGGGGGAAAGTAGCCAGCAGCATTCACAATTGCATGTTACTCCCAGCAAAGTTGAAAGCAGCGACACAGATTTTCTGCACATTCCTCTAATATCCAAAGTCCCAGGTATGTACTTATAGTTATTTTCATTTATGCAGTGTCTTCTTACTTTATACATTCTACCATTTGTTAAAAATTTTCTACTTTCCATTGCACATACAGTAGGCTAGCATACATATATTTGTCATTTTACATTAAGTGTCTCTTGTTCATTCAGCAAATCAATGTATATGTGTGTTTCTTTGCCTATCCATTGAAAATGCAAACTATGGTACCTATATTTATATTTGTGTGTTTTTGCTCATTTTTCATTTACTTCAGTGTTTATATCAAGGTTTATAGTTGTTATTTATTTTTTCTTATATGTGTACCTATTTATATTTGTTTATTTTTGGTCATTTGTCAGGGTTGGTCATTTATCAAGGTTTAATATGTATATGTGTGTGTGTGTGTATATATATATATATACATGCATTTATTATGTGTATTATATATTTAAAAACATATACACATATATACAAATACATATATACATGTATATATGTACGTATATACATAGACAAACACACATATATACGTCTATTACTCTGTTTAAATATGTTTCATTTGGCTGTCCAATACAATAGCCTAGCATTTGTTTATATTTTTCTACTTCCCATTGCACATACAGCAGGCTACCATACATATATTTGTCATTTTACATTATGTGTCTCTTGTTCATTCAACAAATCGATGTATATGTCTATCCTTTGCCTATCCTTTTAAAATGCAAACAATGGTACTGGTTAATCATTTTCTTCTGCATCTTTCACGACCCATGAAGGATTTATTCGATGATTGAAAAATTATTACTGCTTGTTTATGAAATAAATCATTCCTCTTACACTCCTTTTCCCACATTGAAGTTATGTATGTATGTATGTATGTATGCAGCTTCATACATACATACATACATTGAAGTTATGTATGTATGTATGTATGTATGCAACTTCATACATACATACATACATACATACATATATATATATATGTATGTATGTATGCAGATACATACATACATATATACATATGTACATATGTATGTATGTATCTGCATACATACATACATACATACCCTAAAAAAAAGTGAATTTGGTTTTCTTTTGTGCTTAAATTATTAAATACGACCTAGTAAAATCGATTGTCTCATGATTTTGTCTCCAAAAATGATAAGGAATTTCATGGGTTTGAACACGTGTCTATAAAAAACCCAGGTCACTTTGGGCATAAATCAACAAACCCATTAAAAAAATATATATGTTTTTGTCAAAACCCTTAAATGGTTTTCTCCAAATTCGTGTGCTTAATGAATTAATCTCATGAAACCCTTGCCTGGAATATTTTGCATCTATCTCAAAACGCACTTCTGTATTCCTACCAGTGAGGAATTATTATTATGAAACCCTTGGTTAATTTCTTCTGCTCTTTTTTAAAAACCCAAGTCTATACAATGTGCTTTGAACATTGATATATATACATACATATATCTATGTATACATAGATATATATATATGTATGTATATGTACAGATATATGCATACATGTAACTATGTAATTATATGTATCCATAGATACATGTATACATATATTTATACAAATACATATAAATACATCTATATCTACATATATATGTAAACCCAAATTAAATGATGCAAAAGAATGGGATACCCAACAAAAAAAAAATTAGTCATATGCTTTAATCGGACCCTAATTGGGGTGTAATGTGTTTGGTGTCTGGTGCTTTAGTAAGGAGATTAATATGTAGGAGTGATTTTTAATGGGCACCAAAATGATTTTATAAGGTGCTAACCTAAATTTGACCCATTGACTTTTCAACAGATTTGAATGATAAAATAGATCTATTTTATATTTTGCAAAGTTTATACCTATGTTTTGTATTTATATCTATGTTTTGCAATGTTTATACATTGTTTTTCTGACACTTGATCACTTACAATGTACAAGATCATTGACAATCATGGCACCAAGGCACAAGAGGAAAAGATCGGGTGTGAGGTGCTTGAATAGAGTACCTCGTGTAGTGACATTCAATGTTCCAGATGTTGATGAAGAGCCAGCAGTGAACATGGACGAGGAAGTTATTTCTGAAAATGTAGAACAGACCAATGAAAATGATGGTTTTGAACCTGTTGTTCATAATACTGATGTAGAAATGGAACCGACATCTGCTGACCAAGTGACAACCCCAGATCATAGCATGAAAAGTTGGTCTATGGATGACATGGAAAAAGCCATTGCAGATGTTGATGACCATCGAATGACAATCAGAGGTTTAGCGATCAAATGGGGAATCTCACCTAGCAGTTTGTGGTCATGGCTCAATGGTGTGACATCCACAAAAAAGAGGGGGCCACCAACAATCCTGACTGACAAAGAAGAAGCTAAAATTGTGCAATGGTGTAAAGATATGGCTAATATTGGCCATGGCCTTCAAGTGTCATAGCTTAAGTCAATAGTGGCCCACATGGTTGGAGTGAGGCCTAACCCATTCACAAATGGGATACCAGGGAGGTCATGGTGGGTTGGATTTCATCAAAGGCATCTTGATCTGACAATTCGAACACCCGAAGGAGTGGACACAAATCAAGCTATAATGTTGCAGCCCAAAATAGTTTCTTCATTCTATGATAACTTGGAGGAGTTGTACAAAAAATTTAATTATGGGCCCAACAACATATGGAACTGCGATGAAACAGGTGTGAAAGCTGGCATAAATTGTGCAATGAGAGTTATTGCTAAAAGCAGAGAATGGATCACTATTCTAGCTTGTGTTAGTGCAGCAGGTCAAGCTATACCTGGTTACTATTTGTTCAAGTCCAAAGGGAACATTAAAAACTATATTGTTAACTATGAGCCAAGGGCATGCATGGCAATCCAAGAGCATGCTTGGATGACTAAAGAATTATTTGTGGCATGGTTAAAACACTTCACAAAAAATATCCCAGGAGGTGTGTCACCAACCAACAGAAAGCTTCTAATCTTTGATGGTCATGGCAGCCATGTGGCATTCAAAACGGTTGAAGAAGCAAAGGCTATGGGAATAGATTTGCTCACACTTCCAGGACATTGCAGCCACAAATTGTAGCCCCTTGATGTTAGTGTGTTCTCACCATTTAAGAACTACATCAAACAGCAAAGGACTATATGGCTCTCTGCAAATCCTCAACTTGACATTGGAAGGGAAGAGTTGGCAACACTTGCTAGCAAAGCTTTTGCAAAAGCTTTGACTCCTAATAACATTGCAAGTGGTTTTAGAAAAATAGGAATTTGGCCATTAGATCGACATGCACTTGACTTGGATATGGGGCCAAGCCAAGCTTTCATGGTTGAAGAGGAAGGAACAACATTGGGAGCAGAAACTAAGGGTGATACAGCTGATGAAGAGGCACAGTTCATGGCAGCTGAGACTTGTTTGAGGATAGCAGGTTGGAATGAGGAACAGATTGGATAGTTTGTGGATACCTTTTTTGCAAACATTCCCCCAAATCCAGAAAACATTGAGGCAACAGAAATTCAACAAGAACAAGCAATTCGATCATGTAATCAGGCAGCTGAAAATGAAGAGAGTCTGAATCTGCCATCTGAATTTCAAGATGCAGCTTTGAACATAGGGGTGCATCTCAATTTCACTCAAGTGGATGAAGGGTTGTCCATGCCATCACCACCGAATGTTGATCCTGAAGATGTCATCCATTACTTCACAACTGGGAGAAATTGGAAGGTTGAAAATGATGAAGAGGATGGACTCGATGGTAATGACTCAAGTGATGAAGAGGCTGACTATGTGCCATGCACACAAGTCAATGATCAGCAACCAACAGGTAGCAGAAGCACTTTTTTTTAACTCCCAATGCAATGAGTGTGCTAATCATCTAACAAAGGTCGCAATGGGGTCCTACGCCTTAGTAGGCAGTCTCAAATTTTGACATCGGATGATTTCTTCAATTTGCTGAATGAACAAGAGGCACAGAAGCAAAGAAACCAAGAATTGTAGCAAAGGAAAAGGGAGCAAATGGCTGAAAGGAAGGCAGAAAGAGAAGCAATCCTTGCACACAGGGAGGCAAATAGATTGGAGCGTGCTGCAAAAAAACAAAAAATTGCAGAGGAGAAATTGAGGCAGCGACATGAAAAGGAGCTTCAAAGGGAGCAAGCAAAGATTGCTAGACAGTTGAAGGAAAACCAAAAGCAGGCGGAAAGAGCAGAAAGAAACAGAAGTAAGAGTACTCCTACAACTCCTCTTCCAAGTCAACATCCAATTTTAAGGGACATGATTAACATTTTGTCTCCAGCCTTTGCAGCTCTTAGTAGCCTACAAAATGGGTCTTCTGAAGGCTGCTCTCCACAGTTACAGCTAACTCCAGAGGAAAATCATGCATTGCTTGCTTGTATAGCAAGTGCCATACAGAACAATCCGCAGTCCTCAACATCTTCTCCAGTTGACGCAGACTCAGTTGACCCCCAAGGACACACCACTTCATAATCAGATCTGTCGATGTCTGATTACGATTTTTTGTTGTCAATTTTTTGACCTCGAAGTGTGCTAGACTGTTTTGTGTAAAACTGAATGCTGGTCTATTGTATTGGACAGTCAAAGGATACTAGTTTGTTGTATTGGATAGCATTTGGATACTAGTGTCTAATTTTGTAGAACTAAATGGAAGTCTATTCTCAACTTATCTAATTCGATGTGTTCCAATGTGTTTTTTGTATATATGAAGACTCTTTGTCTTCTTTCCAAGTTAATGATCTATGCTTTTGTGATTTGAAATCAGTTTTGTGTTTGTTGTATTCATCTATCATTGATGTGATTTAAAAATATGACTCACTAGTCTATTCAAGTTCTATGTTTTCTAAATAATGCATTTGGTAAAGGTTGAAAACATTATAATTCAAACTTTGTATTTTTCCTGACATTAGACTTTTTGAAAATTCAAACTTAATAACTCAATAAGTTTCTATGTATTTTCTCACATCAATTTATTTTCAAAATTCTAACTTCACATATGTGTTTGTTTGTTGCATAGATATATATATATATATATATATATATATATATATATATATATATATATATATATATATATAATATAACTATACATCTATATGTAAGTTTACAATGAATAAGTAAATCCCACCATAAATCAAATCCCATTGTTCAGGTTCATGAATGAACATCATCAGAAAAAAGAACATCATAAATGAACACAATGTCTAGCAGGTCATAGCCAAGGTAAACTCTTGAAAGACTTGACCTAAAATGTCATCATGCAAATTTCCTTGCTCTTTACAACCTCCCTAGTTGTGTATACATGCATAAATATATATATATATATAAATATATGTATGTACGTATATACATACATGCATACATACATACATACATACATACATACATATATATGTATACACAACTAAGTATATGCATACATATAACTATACATCTATATATATATGTATGTACATATATACATACATACATACATACATATATATGTATACACAACTAAGTATATGCATACATATAACTATACATCTATATATATATGTATGTACATATATACATACATACATACATACATACATATATATGTATACACAACTAAGTATATGCATACATATAACTATACATCTATATGCCACATATACATAAATTAATCTATTTGAAATTATAAATTTTTGAACACATACACTTGGAAATTAATTTAATTGTAAATTGTAAATGTAAGTTTACAATGAATAATAAAAATGAACATTATAAATGAACACAATGTCTATCAGGTCACAGCCAAAGTAAAGTCTTCAAAGACTTTACCTGATATGTAATCTTACAAATTGACATGGTCTTCACAACCTCCTAGCCATTTGACATGCCTACCACAACAAACAAATATAATACAAAAAACAAACATGGACAATAGTTATTGAAATAAATAAAAAGATATACTAGTTAGTAAAAATTATAGAACAATAATTGAAACTTAGGACAATTTAAACAAAAAATCCTTAATTATTTGGTGTGTTGATAAACACAATTACCAAACTGCCCATATGAACATCATTACACCACCTCTCCAATTTCTCCCATGCCTGCAAGAAAATATTTACAACCATGGGTAGTCACAACCGAGGCTAGTAACATACAAACATCATATGACCTTTGAAATAATGCATGTACAACAACACATAATTAATCAAGTTCAATTGTGAATATAGTAGTAAAGGAGAAAAATTGTGAATGCCACTGGCTGCTATCCCTCTTATTTAGAAATTTGAATCTGACAATTGAATGCATTCAATTTGATTGTTGTGTTTCAAATATGAATTTGTTATAGCATTTGAATTTGTAGCTGCCAGTTACGTAGGTTTTTAGAGATGATATGACTGAATTCTGCACTATATTTGGATTGGATGTTCATTTGGGAAGCCTTATATATCTGTGATTTTTTGCAGGTTTGTATGCATGTATACAGTCATACAAACATATGCATACATGCAAACATTCATAGAAACATAAGCATACATGCATGTATTCATATAAACATATACATACATATAAATTGCAGAAAATCAGTAATATACATTGCAAAGCAGAAAAAACACATAAATGTGTCACTTTTAACATCTAATTAAAACTCTTTTATCATTCAAATCCGCTCAAAAGTGAATGGGTATAATTCATGTTAGCACCTTATAGAATCATTTTGGCACCCATTAAAAATCACTCTTACATATTAATCTCCTTACTAAAGCACCAGACACCAAACACATTACACCCCAATTAATCTTCATTTGGGGTCCGACTGATGCATATGACTAATGTTTTTTTGTGGGTATCCCATCCTATTCATTCGCTTTACCGTGCACTGTCTTTGTAGCTGCACATACATACATACATACATACACACATACATACACACACACACACACACACATATATATATATATGTATCTATATATGTATGTATATGCATACATACATACATACATACATACATACATACATACATACATATATACATGTATATATGGACATACATACATGTATATATGCACATACATACATACACACATACATATATGTATGTATGTATGTATGTGCATACATACATGCATACATACATGCATATATATATGTATATATGTACATACATACATACACACATACATATATGTATATATGTATCTATGTACATACATACATATATATATATGTATGTGTGTATGTATGTGCATACATACATACAGACATACATGTATGTATGTACGTATGCATGTACATACATACATATATACATATATGTATAAATGTATGTATGTATGTATGTGCATACACACATAGATACATGCATACATATATACAATACATGGCGAAAAGGAGTGTAAGAGGAATGATTTATTTCATAAACAAGCAGTAATAATTTTGACATCATCAAATAAACCCTTAATGGGTCGTGAAAGATGCAGAAGAAAATGAATAACCAGTACCATTGTTTGCATTTTGAAAGGATAGGCAAAGGATACACACATATACATCGATTTGTTGAATGAACAAGAGACACATAATGTAAAATGACAAATATATGTATGGTAGCCTGCTGTATGTGCAATGGAAAGTAGAAAAATATAAACAAATGCTAGAATGTATAAAGTAAGAAGACACTGCATAAATGAAAATAACTATAAGTACCTACCTGAGACTTGGGATATTAGAGGAATGTGCAAAGGATGCTTGTCGTTGCTTTCAATACATACATACATATATA
>VDFB02150934.1:0-25619 GCA_007258455.2 Sequoia sempervirens
CCTAAACATATTTCATGTATCTCCTAAGTCCTTGGAAAGTGTTCCCCAACACTAGGATTAGAAAGAGATTAAATTTGAATGAAATGAACATGTAAATTGACATTTGTAATTAATTCTAAATTATAGGAACATGTGGGGATGCCCAGGAAGAGCTCCTACAAAATAGGAGCACATGGGGTACCCGAATGGAAGGTGGAACCCACCTTGAGTTAAGTTAACTGTTTGGAGAAAGATAACACTTTAGTAATGCATGTAAAGATCCTAGAAGTTAGGGATTGATGTTTACATGCATAAAGTTTAGTTTAGTTTAGTTTAGTTCAATTCAATTCAGTTCAGTTCAGTATAAGTTTAGTTTAGTTAAGTTTAGTTATGGTTCAATTATCTTTAGTTGCATGTAGTTAGTTTTAGTTGAATACTAGTTGCTTTCAGTTTACTTGGAATGCATGACTAATGACTTGAGTTGCATGACAACTAACAGGTGATACATTTAGTTAAGTGGGGATGATCAATCATGCACCTTATTTGCATGAATTGATTGAGAGATATTTTTCAGTTAACAAAGATAACTTGGACCCATCTTGGGTGCCCAAGTTGGCATCTTGGAGTTAACACATGAGAAGATATTTTATAAGGCTGAATTAAGTGGGCCCATTCTTGGGCACCAACTTTGAGTAGGAGCTTACAAGATATCTTCGTAATCAACATTGAGTTATGACTTCAGTTTGGGATGCCCAAATTGATGGAATTGGTTATCATTGTTTTTAATAGGAGAACTCTACTTGCAAAGAATGGGCATAGGTTTTGTGAGATAAGTTTTGTGCTTTGCAATTGTAA
Organism: Sequoia sempervirens; assembly: GCA_007258455.2. Classification (NCBI taxonomy): domain Eukaryota; kingdom Viridiplantae; phylum Streptophyta; class Pinopsida; order Cupressales; family Cupressaceae; genus Sequoia; species Sequoia sempervirens. The sequence goes on from VDFB02150934.1 coordinate 835, forward strand.
ACTTTTTGGAGTTTACGAGGCTCATTATTGTTTATTAATTGCAACAAGTTGAAGAGAGTTTTATCAAATTTTATTGCAAGTTGTGAAGAATAATTGTTGAAGGCAAAAGAAACATCTCAAGCAAGGATTGATAAAGAATTATTGTAATCTTATTTTGATATTAAATAATACAAGCACTTTTGATTCTTGGTGGAGTTTCTTTTCCCGAAAGGGTTTCTCCACGGTATATGTTGTGTCACTTCTATCTTCTGGTCTTATTCTTCTACAACTGTTAAAATGCATCTAAACATATAATCATCCACAAAGAATTTGTAACAAAGAAAACTTAATTAGATCTATAGTATAATAGTTTTACAAGTTCTAAAGCTACATAATTACCTCTATTTTCAAAAGATACCACATAGATAGTTTCGAGTGAAAGGGTTTTAGTAAAAACCCTTTGAACCAGAACCCTTTTAGTCGAAAACTTACATGCAAATTTATTCAAATTTTAAATCAACAAAGGAAAACAAATATTTTACTATTTCAAGTGAAAAGGTTTTGCTAAAAACTCTTTCTGCAACGTATAAGCCACATAGTTTTAGGTGAAACTATTTCACCAATTTAGGACAAAAACTGTTTCACTTAGAACTATTTAGTTGGTCGAAAGTGTGGCGCATGTTTGTGCTTTTAACCATACATAGAAGTGAGATATGTTGATAACATAGGATCATTTATGGATAATAATAAGAAAATCTAGGTAAACATGCCCAACTTTACACAAGACTACACAATTTGTTATCATGTACAAGCATCCAAATATTACCTTAAAATAGACACAAACTAAATATTAAAAGGAATCATAATGTATTTTTTACTATTGCATATATATATGTGTGTGTGTGCTTTTCCAATTAAAAAATAGCCTATGTTAAAAATAGATGCAATGCTTAAAAAGACACTTTCCTCCCCTTCACAACTGTTAATTAGAAAAAACTAAAATTCCACTTCTAGTCATAAAGAAAGTTCTATTTGAACATGGAAAAAGTTACACATGAAATTCCACTTTGCTATGTGTGTACAATATGATACACATTTGAAAAGTTTGTGCTCTCGAAAGATAGGTTACAAGTTTGAAGCTTATAAGAAATATGATATATATACCTTGTATTGAAGCACAATTCGATGCCTCTTATAAAATAAAAGTATAAAATAATCTCACATACAATAAATCATCTATAAAATAGATTTATTACCACTGATAATTATAAAATTCCTTTTTCTTACATAAAGTATTTCTAACTTTTAGATAAGCATAACCCAACATTATAATAACTTTTCTTTTTCTTTTTTAATGTAATTAAATTCTTAGTGCCACGACTATGTACATCACATGTTGAGATATTTAAAACACCACTTATGTCTTCCATTCCAAGTCTTAAATATTAGTTTAAAAGTACAACATTTTAAACTTATTTTTATTTGAAGTGGAGCCTAATAAAATATTATTTTATTATGTTTATGTATTAAAAATATAATAGTTAATAAATTGTACCTTAATTAATATAGTGAAGGTATTAAAAAAATCATCTTTCAAGATATGAACTTTTATTTATAAAGAATCAAGTGTAAATGTAGAATATTCTATGTAAAAATAAAATATTAATTATATTTCCAAATTAAAAGCGTGGTAAAGTTAATTCTACATGGAAAATGTCAAATTACACTCGTCTCTTTAAATATGGACAAAATTAAACCTTAATGGAGCAATTAAGGGTAATCTTAGAGCCTTGGGAGTAGGCAACATAGTGAGAGACTAGAATGAATCCCTTGTCATGACAACCTTTAAAAATGTTAGATGAAACAACAATGAAGTTGAAGCCCAAAGTTTACTCCTAACACTTCATCAATGCAAAGAGAAAGGTCTACATAACATCCAAATAGAAGGTGACTTGATGATACTTATAAATGTAATAAGGACTAGAGGGACCCCTAATTGGAGAATAAATAACATTCTATTGAAAGTGTGGCCTATTCTAGACTCGATAGTGTCTTTCTCCATGCATTATGATTATAGAGAAGCCAATGTGAAAGTTACCACCCTTGGCAACCATGCAATGAAAAGCAAGGCAATGCTCATTAACAACAACAATATGCAAATGAGAATATGTTGTATAAAATTTTAAATGCTCCTTCTCCATTCATGCCCCAACTCCTTACAATGTTTAGTAATATTACGAGGTCATTAGAGATTTGAAATATAATTAATTGTGTACCCCATAAATATCTGCAAATGAATTCATTATGTTTAATGGTGATTGTTTGGAGTCTAAAAATCCTATACAACAAAGTTATCACTATCATCACTTAGCATAAGTGGATGATGTCTTGGTTATTAAATAAGCCTATTATATTTTTTCTAATCTCATCTAGTTGTTTCTTGATATTCCCCTTATTACTTTGGATACTAATGCGACATTAACCTCCTTAAAATGATTAAATTCTTTTTTGGCTTGGTCATAAAGAGAAGATTGTTCTAGATCATGCAACTAAAGTCAAGTTTAGTTTTTTTCACGATGCAATGAGTGCTGGGAGATGAATTCCTTCTCATGGATCATTGATACTATGCTAACAATGATATGGTATCAATGTTTGTTGATGTAAGGTTGGAAGCAAGAGAAGAGAAAAAATGTGTAAGTAGGTTGAATGAGGTTTTGTTCAAGAAGATTTATGCTAGGGGTTTGAACAAAGTTATGGAGATGGAGGTGTCGGTTCAACATTTCTTATAGATCAATGGTCCTCTATAGGTTGGTGATGGAATGATAAGTGGCCCTTAGACGCCCTTTCTGCATATTCACAATGAGAATACAGAGGTTGCATGTTGGAAAAAAGCAAGGCACACCATTGACTTTCTTAAGAATGTAGTAGACATTGTGCCCCAAATTCTATTGATTGGTAATTGGGGCTAGGGTGATAGGATTACTCTAGTTACTTACTATTTTTTGATACTATAGTCGGTTAGGATAAATGTTTCTACAAGTTTTTTGTTCATGTGTAATCTACAAATGCCATTTTGTTTCTCTATCCCACTCACCATGGTGGATGAATGTAAAGATAATGTTTCAAATTTTTAGATATCAATATAATGAGATTGGTCCTCAAGATTACAATTTATTGATAAAAACAACCAATTAACTAAAACAAATTAATTAAAAACTAATAAGATATTTATATTAAAACTAAATACAATCAATAAAAATTAGTAAACCAAACAAAATATAAGGATTATTATTATTATTTTTAGATTGCAGAATCGCAGCACGACCCTATAAACCTAGTGCTACTGTAAACTTTTAACGTTGGATCGGCAAGATCGTAGACATGCCCTCGGGATACCATGGGGTGGAAAATATATAGATTATTCAAAATAATTTAATTAAACATTAAATAAAAAAAATCAATTAATAAAACATTTTATATTATAACTTTAAAAAATAATATTTTATCTATAGTAAATAAATAAATATTTTTAAAATAAAATATACAATTTTTTTAAATTTTTTTATTCAACCATATGGTAGCCTCTCTAAATATTTGATTCTTGATTGTATGTGAATAACTTTTTCAGTCCACTCTAAAGTTATAAGAACCCCCATCTAGATCTTTCGATAAATGACTACCTACAAATCATCAAATTAACAATTCTTGTTTGATATATATAAAAATATTTATATATGCATATTTTTTTATAAGAACAATATTAATACGGACGAGTTACAATCCGTATTTTAATAATTTCCATTCATGTTAAAAAAATGTAAATATTTAATAACTGCCGTAAATGAGTTACTTAATCCATTACACCTAGCACGAAAGTGAATGAATGAATGAATGTTTTAATCACGTCCACGAGGCCAAGCAGCCTATGGGACCCAAAGATAGCAAGCGAAGAGACGTGAACCCCAGAAAATGCAAAAACCTATGTTTCTTTTTCTTTCTGCATCTTGGATCTTCTGCTGTGTATCTTGATCAGAAAATCTGCAAACCCTATTATCTTCTCTTCTTCAAACAGATCACCCAAATTGTTCCCTTTTAATGTCTCAGTATAATTGATCCGAATGTCCTTGTAAGCCGAACATTCCCTGATGTAGTGCCATTCTGTCTCAACCACTCCTTGAGTGCAATATCTACACCTTCTGTCTGCCCACTCCTCTTTAGGTATCATCCACCTTCCGGTCTCACATCTAAGCTGGTGCGAACTTGTTCTAATCTGAGCTATCAACATTTTCGCTTTCCATTTTATTTCCATTCCGATGTAGGTCTTTTGTGTGTGGTCATGTGTAGGGTTAAAATGTTTGACATAGTATTCTTTCTTCCTCCCAAGTGGCCCTTTCCACATGCTTTCTTTGAACTTTCCTTGCACATACCTTTTTATTTCCCTATTGGCATTTGGACACTCACTTATGCTAATACCCCACTTGCTCATCCATTTGATATTCTGTTTCATCCACGTGCTCTTTCTTCTATCTAATTTTTCATTTGCTGCCATTTTTGGCCAGCGATGAGTCTCCATGTTATCTAGTCTTCTTAGATAGCTTAGCAACCGAGACATAGCAGACGCTTCAACAGGGAAAGCCCCGGCCTCAGCTAGAACAATCTCGTAAGGGACAGTAGATTTAATCCTGAGACTCTGTGTGATTAAATGTTTTTGTAATCTCTCTATCTGTCTCCACTTTTTTGCTGAGGTGTTGCTACCCCAAACTTCACAACCATATAGCACCACTGCAACAACTAAAAGCCCAAAAAGAGTTTTCTTTGTCTTCCAATCCCATAACTCCTACTCTTCTCAGATTCATTTTGGTAAATGAGTGTAAAGTTTCCATCCCCTTAAAACAATTACCTCCCGGGAAAACTTTTCTCGAGGCAGTTCGTTCTAAGCACAAATAAATAGGTAAATTCATGGTCGGGATTCAGGAAGCAGACAAAAGTAAGAAAATAAAATAAAAGTAAATAAAAACTATAAGGGGGTAAACTTTCTCTAAGCATTATTATCTGTATCCTTTCTTAACTACAATTAAGAGTCTGTTGAATTCCATTACCCCATCCAACGGGGTGGGCAACCGTTCTTCTGTACCATGCATCTCCAGCCGTCGGATTCCGTTACCTTTCCACGTCTTTTAACTCGTGTATTTCCAAGGCAAAATTTGTCGAAAGGCCATTCCATTTCCAACACTGCCAGTGCCACATGTTACGAACCGGCTGTAGCCGGTCGTTTGGAACCTTTTACCGGCGGTCAGGGGCTTCTTCCCCCTTATACATGCCACGGCAATTCGTTTCCCAGAGTGATGATTATTGACACTGGGTGACGAGCTAGTTTTTTGTTTTCTGCTGCTGAAGGCTTTCGTGGGTAAATTTGGCTTTGAAACAGGTATTCGTTCAGCAAAATTCGCAGCTTTCGTAGTACTTTTCTTGTAGAATATAGGCATTGTTTGCTTATTTTTCTGTTAAAATTAGCAGAGATATGGTTCAGACAATGCAGGAGCTTCATTTCTAGCTCCGGTTTTCGTTACATAATGTCTACATTCATTGTGGTTGCCTTCCGACCGTAGGACCGTGCTTTGTTTGTTTGGTTAAATATAGCTGAGATGGTAGTGTTAGCGTAATGTTTTCTTATGGGAGGTTTTTGGAGCAATATTTTCTTCATTTTGTTTATGATCATTTCTTAACTGCTAACAAAAATCTTCTATTCTTCATATTTTCTGTTCTAAGTTAAGCTGGAAATTTGGGCTAGCAGATGGGAATTTCGTTATAGCTGACGTTTTTGGAAGGATATTAGTTATTGTTTTGTCTTCGTTTTTGTTTATGAAGGGGTTTAACTGTAAATTCTTGCTATGTATTTCACAACGGACTCTTTTTGTGATGTTTTGCTCATTTAACCGATAAATCTTTGTAGGAACTCGAAATTTTGTGGGGGGTTTTGGAAGTATTATAGTTAATGACCGTATTCTTAACATTTTAACTGTACACTAAAATACAGCTATTCCTACTAGGTTTAATGTAAGTTTAGTTGAATATTTATTTTGACTGTAATTCTGTGTCTATATACTCAGGTTTTGGAAGAAAATTGGGTAGTGTTTGTCTTCAATTTACGTACACCTAGTCTTAACTACAAATCTGTGCTCCGTTTCTATGTTACCGCCACTGTCTTTACTTTCTCTAAATTTAGCTGACATACGCTTCCAAGAATTAGTATTTTACTATGGATTTTTAGCATTTTTTTATTAATGCCTGCCTATTTAGAGGTTTGAGCTGTTTTTCCTTGGCTCATTTGTTTTACTTTGCTGTTAAATCCTTTGCAATGACCATGCTCGTGGTATTTTCTTTGAAATTTACTTTCATTTATGTTTACAGAAATTCGATTGGGGAGTTTTAACAACACTAATTGAATTATTTTTTCCAACTATGTAGGAGATGGTAAATTTGTTCAGGGTTTTGAAGAATATTTATATTTAATGACTGCATTATAGTTGCAGTGGGTTTTAACTTTGTTTTCTTGTCTTTGCATGGTAATTATTCTTGCATTTATATTATGCTAAAGAATTAGAAGGTTTTGAATTCGATTTTATTTGGTTTTCTGGGTCAATCATCTGACAGAAAGTATTAACAATGTAGAAATGTATAAAATTTTCAAGGGCTTGGAAAAATTTAGTTGATTCTGTTTACATTTTCTGTAAGCCAAACTTACTTCAAATCTATGCTTTTCTTTCCAAATGATATAATTTTTTCCTAGTAAATTTAGTTGAATTATCTTGTAAACATTGTAGGATATGTCTAATTTGTTAAGGGTAAATTTGTTTAGGGATTTGATAAATATTTGTATGTAGTGATTGCATTATATTTGCAATGAGGTGTTAACTATGTTTGCTTGTCTGTGCTTGTTAATTATGCCTAGATTTATAATATGCTGAACAATTACCAGGTTTTTAAATTTGACTTTACTTAGTTTTTCAGGTAAATCAGCTAAGACAAGGTATTAACAATGTTGAAAGATGTAAAATTTTCAAGGGCTTGGAATAATTTAGTTGATTATTTATTCATTTTCTTTATGCCAAGTTTTGACTTTAAATCTGCACTTTCTTGTCTAAATGCCATAAGTGTTTTCTAGTAAATTTAACTGAAATATCTTGTAGAAATTGTTGTTTATGTTTATTTCGTTAAGGTTTTTGAAGAATCTCAGGTAAGTAACTGCATCTATATTTTGCACTTTTTGAATGGTATTTTCTCAATATAGCTACTTCATTTTTCTCTTAAAACATTTTTTAGTATATCTGCATGATATTTTTCTGAAATTTTAAATGCACAAATAGTGTTAGAATGAAATTAAAGGTTTCTTGACTGAATTAGTCGAAGCAATTTTTTGTACACTGTGGGAGATGGCTTTTGAAGAATTTCAGTTTGAAGCTTGCATTTTATCCTCTCCATTAAATTTAAAGCATATTTTCCTGGTGTATTTGTTGGGTTTTTCCCCTAAATTCTTTTTGAAGTACATATTCATTTTATTTTTATTTTTTGTTGAAGTTAACAAAATGTATTATAAAAAAGAGGGAAAAGGTCTTAAAATTACAATAGGTGACATGTGACTAAAGCCAAACATGTGGAGAAGGTAACTGCCTTCTAAAGCAGCTCCTGGAAATAGTAAACTTGAATGTAGGAACTATGGATATACAAACTACAAAGTATGTGAAAGACAAATGTAACTTTCTTAAAAAGTTAACTTTAAACCTAGCATGTAGTAAATACTAAGGCCAAACATGCACTTCTAGAGGCATGCATGCATGCATGGAAAATAAATTAGGCATGCATGAAAAAGAAGTGTGTGCATGTAGAGAGCATGCATGAGTGAGGAGGGGTCTGATTGACATTCTTATGATCCAAAATAGTTTCCTATAGAAAAAATTCAGGCAATAACTATTTAGAGGTGCTGAAGTAGAGAATTCATGCAGGGGGAGTTAAGTCACCTTAAATTCCAAAAAAATAACTTCTTTGATCATTTATGGGTTTCATGGTGCTTGCCAAGACATCTTCTAGTTAAGGCTGATGCCTAGTTGCAACGTTAGCTAGAGTCGTTCTTTGTAAGTCTCCATTCCCATTGGGATGGCTTGCCTTATTGTTCACAAAAACTCCTTTTTTCTCATTGGGAAGTGAATGCACAATACCTATTGAAACATAGAAAAATGGGTGTAGGGTTCAAACGCATAGGGTTTTATACTAAATTTGGAATGTTTCACCATACTTACTATAAATGAAAAGGGAAAAATAAGTGTATTGAACCCACCTATTCTTTTAGTTCATTTAGGAAATGAGATCCCTCAAGTCAAAATCCACATTCAACCCTTAGGTGAGTGAATTCTTTGAGGAATCTTGCAATTTCCCTCCAGGCACCAGGCAGACACCTGAGAATGACACTGAGATGAGAATCATATTGGCACTGAATGACAACAATTGACAATTCCTGACACATGTCTGTCATTATTTAAAATGTTTGTTTTTGGCGAATGGGGGTTTGCCTTGGTCAAACCCCGTTTTCGTAATTAAAACTTGAAATGAAATGAAATAGCATGAAATGGATGATAAATGAACAAAACAATGTCACAACTCACCAAATCCTTGGATGAACCTTTGATAATGGAGGTCTACAACTTGCATGAAATGGCTTCAATGGATGTGTATCTTGATCTTGAAACTTAATTTGAAATAATGCCTTTGAATGCTTGAATGTATCTTGAAAACTACATCAACATATTAGCTCAAATAACATGCATGACTCCACATAACTTTGACATAATGCTTGGATCTTGATTGCTGCAACAAATGATGAAGAAATCTGCCCTTGAATGCTCTTGACAATAATCTTGGCTCTTGTAATCGATCTCTTAAAAATCTAATTGAAATCTAATGTTGATTTGATAAAATAACCTTGTATTTATAGTAATTTATCCTTGATTCAAATATCACAAGCCAACAATGAAATATAGATTTGAAATCAATAAAATACCGCCAAAAACATAATTTAAATTAGTGTCCTAGGTCTAAGTGAGGACCCATTCACCGTTGGGCGAATGGGTCTTAGGTCACTTACCTAGGACACACATTGCTCAATGGTAAGTGTTATGTTATGGCATTAATGAATGTCAGGTTTTTCTCTTTGGAAATTGCAATTAATTAGGCTTGGATTTGAATTAAAGGGGCCAATTAAGGCAAATTAACCTCAATTAATTAATAAAGCCCTAGATAAGTGTGAAAGTGTAAAGGTACACCTTACAACATAAATAAGGCACTGTAATATCCCCTTCTTGAGCATGATCTTTTCAGTTGATCGTTGGCCTTTTACGGAGATCCTTAGGCTACTCGAAAGGTGAAATTAAGGTTTCTTGTTTTGGTGGTTGTTGTTGCTCGAGTTTTGGTGTTTGAATTGTGGATTCTTTCTAGGTTTTCAAAGAGCTTCGTAGTGGTGTGTTTGGCTTTGCATTCCGAGCACTTTCTGGAATTTACTATTTTTAGTAAATTCTATTTTTGGCGGTTGATAGGTTGGTTCCAGTTCAGTTGGAATTGTTCATTTTGGCCTTGGGGTGCAGTTGGAGAGATAAGTTCATTTTATTTAAATAATGTTGTATTTTAATGTTATATTATTCCCCCCCTTGGCCTAGTCACTTAACATAATGTTGTTTTAAAAAGGTGGTCTTCAAGGGGTGGTGCCTCATGGAGATAATATTTTCTAAGGGTCAAAAACAATGCTTGAAAAGGGACGCCTATCTTGTTGAGGAGATTATTTATAAATTAAAGTCAAATTTGCCTTGAAGAAAGGGACACCATCTTTTGGAGGGAAATGGAGTTATTTCAAATTTGAAAATTAGGGCTTCTAGAAGCTTCTAGAGGGCTTTCTCAAAATTATAAAAGGAAGCCTTGGGACCTCACTTGGGGATCTTATGTCTGAAATATTGTTATGCTGCCGGAATGGTGCTGGGACTGCTTCGAGGAATGAATGCCTCCTAGCCTTGGCTCAACTTCATGCTTGAGAGAGCATCTAGTGGAGAATTTAGTGTGCTTGTGAGAGAATTTGTAGTGAGGTTTACTTTGTTGCATTGTTTTGCTTGTAGTTCTGTTTTATGCATTTTATATCAGATTCTGGAGTTGCTGTTTCTATGTAGCTGAAAGTTGTTTTTACTCGTATATCAGAAAACAAAATTATTCTCCTTTTGGGTATTGATCCATTGGTTTTCCTTGGTAGGGGCGCCTACTCTTGTCAAGTTTCAGATTTTTTAACAAAGGATTGAATTTTATTAAGGAAAATCGCCCTTCCTTGAGGGCCGTACCATTTGGTACCTTCTTGGAATTTGTGCAAAATGATTGAGGGGTCTTTGGTGGGTTTTCAGTGTTCAAACTTGGTCGCCTTCATCATTAGGGTATATTGCATTTGGTTTCACATCAATAGGATGAGTTGTGAGAGAGATATGAGCATTTTAGTGAGGTGTTATTTTTGGTTATACATTTTAAAGTGCAGGTCTGTCTAAATCAGAATCATCAGTTTGGTCTTTGAGTGAAGTTATTGGTCTTGGCATTCTTGTTAAGCAAAGGAGAGTCCTCTTATTTGATGCAACGCTAATTAGTTCTAATTCTATGCTCTTGGCAAGCAATTTCTTTCATATTGTAAGTTGAACAGTAGTACTGTTAGCATTCTTCTCACCTTTCCTTTCATGCTTGTAATACCCACTAGATAAGTGGAAGAGGCTGGCTTGCTGCCTACTTTACATTCTGAAGTTGCATTTGTATTTCTTTATATCTCCGCCATATGGTCGCCTCATTTCCATTCTGGATTGGGTAGCACATACTTGGTGTTGAGTTTGCTTTCAGCACTTGTAGTGGTAGAGATCCTCTAACCATATGTTCGTCCATCTTGGACACATTCTTGGTTAGAGTTACCTTTCAGCATGCATTGAGATCCTCTGACCACATGCTCACACCTTGACCATCTCGGGATCCTGGTGTACATTCTTGGTTAGGGTTAATTCTGCATCGTTTGGGTTTTCCTACTAACCTTAACGGGTGCATGTTGTTTGTAATTGCATTTCAAAAATTGAAAAAAATGGTTCGGTATATTTCAGGCACAATTAAGTCCATTTTATTTAATAGGGCCCTAAACTTAATGTGAATATGTAAAATACATATTACAACACTAAATTAAGACATAATTTAGTTCATTTTAATATTAATATTTCCCAAATCAAGTGTGAAAAAGGGATACTTCTTCCTACACTACACCTATTTTCATTGAACTTAATCCAAAAAATTCCAGGAATTCTAGATATTCCATAATATTATCTTACTTCGTTCCCTTAGTAATAGGAGAATGAGGTTGAACTCTCCCCTTAATTGTATTTCCAAGGTATTGGAAGTAGAAGGATCCACAAGATCCTCCAAAAGTTTTTTGTAATGTCCCACCCCAAATGGGAATTGGAATTTGCGATTTTTGCACAGTGTAACCACAAACCTTATTACAAGGATGTTACATGGAAATTTTACCTTCTTAGTAAAAAGTACTCATTCCTAAAATTAAGGAAAATAAAATTTCTGCAATAACATATGGTACATTTTCATAAACAAGAACATGAATATGCATGTTTGATTTTGTTTCATTGATTCAATCTAAAAGTACGTAACACAAATCTTTTTCAATAATTTACCATATATGAACTTTTCAAGTTTCAAAATACAATAAGCAAATAGAGTTTAGAGTCAGAGATCCTTATCTAGATACTTACATTCTTTATGTCTTCCAAGACTTGGCAAGTCAATTGCAAGAGGGAGAGCATCACCTAAGTGCTTTACCTCCAACCACGGACTTAAGCGGTCCCCCACACACCTTCCAAACTAGAAGTGGCCTTGCCCTTCAACGAAGGGAATGGTTAAGAACCCCCTAATAATAGCCATCTAAGCTCTGGTGTTTGTGACCTACTTAACTAATATCGTCTATCAACTATGGAAAACCTCCAACTATGACATACAACTCTGATTGCATCAAGTATCTAGTACACGGTGAATTGACGCGTGCATGCAGTGACTCATGCACCCACTTTGGCCAAAGTTGTTTTGTATAAAAACGCATTCGCTACTTGGAGTGAAGTCGCATGTTCACCCACCCTACTCGACTTGGAGACTTATCTAACCTTGAGATAATTCAAACTTACTATTTGATTATTGGATATTACTTCATACAAAGTTTCATCTTATAAGGAAATGTCTTTATTTAAGTCATACTCCTAGACACCTGTCAATATCGAGCGTTGTAGTGCTCCTTGACTAATGTTCCTTCCGAGTATAGTATAACTCCTCGACGCTTGTCAATCTTGAGCTTAGTACTATTCCTTGTTAAATCATAATTCATCTAGGTTGTTAAGTCTTTCTGACTTAAGTACACCCATGTTACATCCACGTAACAACTTGGGCCTAGGAAACCGCCACAAGTTCTAGTTCTTTACTTACTAAGTTGATAAACGACTTGATTGGTTATACTTTACTAACCTAGAATACCCAAGTTACATTCCTGTAACTTCTTGGGATTTAGCAACCGTCACTTATTCTAGTCTTTCATAGTAACTAACCATAGGAGTTTTTGCTCTCCCATTCTAAGCATTAGTAGTAGATATTGATGACCCATGGTCTTTGACTACACCCTCTTGGTCACAACAAATAGTATTAACAAAATGTTCATCTTATATAAATAATAAATATTATTTTTGAATTGAAGATTCCTTCCTTATGTTATATTCTCAGATGTCTAATGTTTAGTTCCACTATAGAATCCTTTCTTAGAATGTGAAGACTCACTAAGTAATAACTCATTTGAGTTAATAGTAATTTTTGACTCCAACACCCGAGTTACTTTTGGGTAACTACCTGGGTCTTGGCTACAACCTCTTGTTTCAAATCCTTCGCATAACGCTTGAGAGCTACTACCCTCATAATATAATGGTTAATCAAATCTTGACCTATCTGCTCGTCATGAGGTAAACTGATTCATATAATAATCCCCCATAGTGATGGTTAAATCTTCCAATAGGAATATAACTATTTTTAAGTTCTGGCCTTTCATGGTAACATTGTAGCCTTATTTATTAAGGTTAAAACCTCTGTAGACCAACTAGTTCTACTAATATAAGGATTGTATTCATAGAAGCTTACCTTCTAAGGTGGTCACTTTAATCCACACCCACTAAGGTGTTCACAATCAAGATAATTTCAAACTTGTAAGAAAAACATGACAACCCTGTTGCGATGCTCGCGACACTGGGTTTTGGGTTTAAGGCATCTGCCTCTAATCTAGTCCATGTACTCATGAATAGTCAGCCATACATTCTTTCTAAGGTAGGCATCTTTTAAGGATGACTCCTATGCCACCAAATTGACCTTTTCAAGGTTTTACAACAGCTTGACGTTTGGCTTCATGCTTTCATGAAGACCATAAATACCATAACAGCAAAGAAATACTTTCCTTCTATAATACTGAGAAAAGAAAACTCAAAATATAACATCTAAAGATTGGTATCCTTCACCTAGATGAATAATCCGTTTCACCGATGTACAGTGTTGGACAGTTTTGAGAGCATTCTACTCATCATGCTCAAAAATCCACATAGATTTTTATATAAACATACTTTTTATTTAATACTATATTACCTTCAAAACGATAGCTTAATAGCCACTTAAGAAATACTGAGTATTAATCTTTTTTTTTTTTTAACATTTCTCTACTTACATGTTTCAATAAGTTTAACAGAAAAGAACCTTGCTGTTCGAGTTCCTGAATTAATACTTTTCAGTAAAACAGCTTTTGCCCTTTTCAAATTCAAAGCATATATTTCTCAAATATCCAAGAGCTTTCAGAATTTATTCTTTTTGCAAGAAATAAACTTAGGAAACAAATCAGAAAAATAGACATGCCTGATAACACCTCTTCTTAAATTGTCTACTTCATCGTCTCAATTGCATCATACCTCTCGTAAGAATTCCCTAAAACTTCTAAACTTTTACCGCTTTTATCTTTAAGCAAAATGCGTAACTCATGTGGATGATGGTGTCATGTCCCCATTTTTTATGAGCATCGAGTCTGTGGCGATTAGCTCTGTCATGAGACCCTCAGAGGTCGAGCAGGAGTGGTTAGAGGGTCGCTGAGCTTGGGCTTATAGCTTCCTCAGACAGCTTTGGATCAATTGGTTGCTCGCCTATTCACATTTTCTTGCAGTTGCTATTTTAGCAAGCTCCGGTACAACAAGGGGACTCGCTATATTTAGTACATGGATTTGGCAACGTCAGAATCACTTCCGTTGTTTGTCACTGCATCTTAACAAATATCTGATGAGTAACGAGAAATACTATTATTTAATTGCATTGATTAAATATTAATTATTTGATGAATATAACATAAAGTTATAATATCAAATTATAACTTAAGTGATTTTATTGAGGGTCACCTATCATCGTAAAATAATTTGGCAATTAATTTATTATAATTATTTGACGGAGAACTATTGAAAGATTAAAAGATTAAAAGTTGAAATATTTAAAAATTCCCTATCTTTAAGGAAATCGTACTTTTGAGAAGAATAAAGGGTTTTGCCTTGGGAATTGTGCATTATGTCATTGTTGAGTTAAAAATTGATCAGACTTCGTCAGAGAACGGAAGCCTTAGGGTTTCATCTCGAAATTCCTTGGAGAACGAGCCATCTCCATCGAATCAGTTCAGAGGGTGTGAGATATCACCGATTTATTGCAGCAGAGGTTTCTTCATTCAGAGGAAATCATTGAACTTCACAGGAAATAAATATTCAGGGTTTACAGAGAGTTCTTTGTCCAGAAGGCATCTTGCAGACTAGGCGCACATATTCTTTGCATCCAGAGATACCAGAGAGAGGCCGTACATTTTTATTAATTGCTGATTGCTGTCTCAGCCGTACAAACTGTACCAGGGCCGTACCATCTTAAATAAGGCGTGTATCTTCTTGTGAGTGGATCGCTTGCATTGAGGGTTGCTTGTCATCTCCAGTTTGGGCGCACACATCTCTGGCATCATTAGAGATCAATAGATTGAGGGAGAAACAAGACTTCATCTCAGCCACACCGTAGATACCATCAACAAATTTTACAGCTGTTTACCAAAAGTCAGACTACTTCATATTGAGCCGTCTTTTTGCCTAGAGGAGAAACGCCTACCTTATTGGCTTTATATCTTCACCAGAGTGGCGCCCCTGCATCTGGAATCATACGCCATCATTATTCTGAGGGAGAAGATACTTGTTTGCAGCCGTACTATCAATACATCAGATCAGATCGCTGCTTTTTACCAGGTTTTCATAAATATCATTGTTTTTTTCATTTGCATGCAAATTGAGTTATTTTGGTAATCATCTTCAAGACTTTATATTGTGTGACAAGCCTGTGATTTGCTATGGTGAACTGGAGTTCTCAGATATATTATTTGTTGCATTTATTCTCAGATTTCTTGCAAAAATCGCGATTCTTCAATTACATGCAAAACCTCAAAAAACGACACAAAAATCCAAAACCTTCGAAAACTCTAAAACTGTCAGATTCGAGAATAGGGAACAAGGGTTTCTACAGCTTATCAGACTTTTTCAAAAGAAAACGATGAATAGCAAGGGCACCTTCTATTCTGCTTTTTTGTAACTGCAATATAGAGTAGACAAGTAGAATATATAGAAAAGAGAGGACTTAACCACCCTCTTCTCCACTAGTGCCCACTAAAGAAGTTGGTTAAATTTAATCAATGCAGATCAGTTGAAACAGCCCTTAAAATACTCCTCCACGCCTAGGCAACAACATCAAATTAATTTGAAGACTTCCAGAAGTTTCCCAACTCCCATGTTAAATTGTTTTGCAATAGATCGACTACTTTAGTTGCTTTATTTATATCCAAAAGCTGGCCTCTTATAAGGCTATTATAATGCAGATAGTAGTCACCCATCTGCCTCCAATATAGGAGTGGATTAACTTTTCTTTATCCACTAAAAATCTGTTGAAAGTCATTCAATACATTGACTATGCCAAAGCAGAAATAAGTGGAGATGGACGCCACCTTTAAAAGTTATTACAATCCCTATACTTTAGCATTTGTTCCCGCCCTTTCTTAGGCACATGGTGCTATACATTTGTAGCAATATATGGCATATAAAGAGAAATCTGCAAAAAAACCCGATTAATCGCGATTTTTAAAAAATCTGCAGGCTAGATGATTTTTTTCCCATTTAAAACTGCAAAATCGCCAAAAAATGTGTTCAAAACCTACAAAAAATTGTGAATAAAATTGTGCTGATTTTCACGCGAAAAAAAAACGATGAGACCATAGCTTGTTGCTTACTATTATGCTTTGATAGATTTTTTCCAAGCATCCATAGCTTGTTCAAAAGCACCTGTTTTAGGCTTTTAGTCATAGCAGCAAGGCAGTGAACTGTTTGATAAAATGCTTTGGTAGACATGTATGAAAAATGTTGTAGAATAGACAAGGCAGTGAATTGTTTGAAAAAATGCCTCAAATAAATGTGGTCTCATGGTGATGGAATGCCATGTCAATTCATAGCCATAGGCATTCGTCATGGCATTTCATCACCATGAGACCACATTTCTTTGAGGCATTTTTTCGAATAGTTCATTGCCTTGTCTATGCTATTGCTTACTATTATGCTTTGATAGATTTTTTCCAAGCATCCATAGCTTGTCTGAAAGCACTTGTTTTAGGCTTTTAGCCATAGCAGCAAGGCAATGAACTGTTTGATAAAATGCTTTGGTAGACATGTATGAAAAATGTGGTAGCATAGACAAGGCAGTGAATTGTTTGAAAAAATGCCTTGAAGAAATGTGGTCTCATGGTGATGATTGTCATGGCATTCCATCACCATGGGACCGCATTTCTTTGAGGAATTTTTTCAAACAGTTCACTACCTTGTCTATGGCTTGTCATGGCCTTCCATCACCATGAGACCACATTTCTTTGAGGCATTTTTTCAAACAGTTCACTGCCTGTCTATGCTATTGCTTACTATTATGCTTTGTGTCATGTCCTCAATATCGTAACCTATTGAAATACAAACACTTAAGAAAATAGATATCAAAATTATAAAATTTCAATTTAAATATTATTATAATAATAATATATCATAAGATAAGAACAAAATAGGGTGGGGCCCTAGTTTGGTTGGCTAAATCTTTCTTGTTGTAGGAGGTTGGTCACGAGGTCTAGTCTCCCCCACCCCCGTGGTACTGGACGGCTTGTCGCGCTAGCGCCACCGGTCACATTAAAAAGTTTACCAAGCGCACTGTAGTTTATAGGGGGTTGTGCTACCCGATTCCTGTAGTCTAAAAAAAAAAAAGAAAAAAAGATAAGAACAAAATACATATTAAAATAATAAATATTAGTAATTTAATTATAATTCTCAAAAGATAATATTATAAGTTTATAACTAAATTATCAAATGCAATATTATAAATATTAAAATATAAAAACACTTTAAATATTGTAATCATAATAGATGATAAAATTAATATAAAATACATAAATATATAAAGTATAAAATAAATAAACAAATAACAAATATAAAAGTAAAATAAATAAATAACAAATAAGACTAAATATAAAAATGTAAAATAGGCAACTATATTATCATGTCATAAAAGAGCACCCATCTTATGGAATTGTAGAATACAAAGGCAGCGATTCATTGTAATAAGAGCAATAATAATTATCATTAGAAGAACTTTTGCATTTGTGAGGGGGCAGCGATTCAAGGGACACATCCACTCAATGAGTATCACGGTTGAAAGGGTGCAGTCCCTCACCCAACCAAAAGGTATTTAAGGGGAGATAGGATGGCTGGCTGGGGTGATAAGAAGGACTGCAGATGGAACAGATTGGAAAAGGCATGCAGCAATGAAATGAATAAATACTATATATATATAAATACTAAATACTAATATAAGGAAAAGAATAATTATATAAACATATATATATGAACACTAATTGATATAAGTAAAGAATAATGATATATATATGAAGTATATATATTCATGATTATGCAATAATGGTGTTCGCAGCAATTATTGAGCCTTATGAGTAATTACGATCTTAATATAAAAATGAATAGATTAATATTTATTTATATGATCAATAAAATGTAAGATTGAAGGAAAGCGATTAAGGAATAAAGAGTCATGAGAAGACATAGCCGATCAAGTGATGTACTCACTTAGCAATAATATTTAGCATATTTTGAATATAAGAAATAGATATTGCTAATTTGATTATTGGTGTAATGCTTTCTTTAGTATTATCATGATAATAAGGATGTGATATTGACTTAAAGAATCAATAATAAATGCAAATGTATTTGACTGCTAAAAGATTGTCTTCTCTGTGTTTGTAAGCCTACTAGGGAGGAAGGGCTTGAGAAAAGTGGTGCCTAAAAACCCCACTTAAGGTCTTGCCACTAGGACCCAAGATAGGGATGTGCCATGGAGGGGTGGCAAGTCCACTTAAGGTTCCGCTAATCCCCAGGCAAGGGTTGGGCCACAGAGAGGTGGGGGTCCCACCTAAGATTCCACCACGGCCATGGAGGGGTGGTAGGCCCAGGCCACTTATAAGCTCCGCTGGCTTCCCTTAGTAGGTCATGTGTTTTCCAAGGAGATGTCATGGGTGGAGAATGCAGTTACAAGTCCCCTAGAGTGGAAGGTTGTAGGTTACAACCCCTTGAACTTAGCCAAGGACTTCAGGCAGATTTATCCACATGGATAGAGAATGCAGTTACAAGTCGCTAAGAGGGGAGGGTTGTAGGTTACCACCTTTGTACTAGGGATCATGGCTTTGGGCGGATCCATCCATGCCACCCCTCGTGTGTTTTCATGATTGCATTTATGAATATCTTATATATTTGGATGCCTAGATATTAATGCTAATGAACATGTGCACAAGTCCCCTAGAGTGGAAGGTTGTAGGTTACAACCCCCTGAACGTAGCCAAGGACTTCAGGCCGATCTATCCACATGGATAGAGAATGTAGTTACAAGTTGCTAAGAGGGGAGGGTTGTAGGTTACCACCTTTGTACTAGGGATCATGGCTTCGGGCGGATCCATCCATGACACCTCTCATCTGTTTTCATGATTGCATTTATGAATATCTTATATATCTGGATGCCTAGATATTAATGCTAATGAACATGTGCATATGTGGAATCTTGCTCATTTTGTGGATGCCGGTAATCAGCCAAGAGGACCCCATCTTATAGTGTCCATTTAGTCCACCCTAACTCTAAACAAGCAAGTTCCAAGTCAGGACTAGGTAAGGGACATTACACTTTGACAGATTTTTTCCAAGCATCCATAGCTTGTTCGAAAGCACCTGTTTTAGGCATTTAGCCATAGCAGCAAGGGAGTGAACTATTTGATAAAATGCTTTGGTAGATATGTATGAAAAATGTCGTACCACAGACAAGGTAGTGAGCTGTTTGAAAAGATGCCTCAAAGAAATGTGTTCTCATGGTGATGGAATGCCATGACAATCCATCGCCATAGGCATTCATCATGGCATTCCATCACTATGAGACCACATTTCTTTGAGGCATCTTTTCAAACAGTTCACTGCCTTGTTTATGGCTTGTCATGGCATTCCATCACTGTGAGACGTCATTTCTTTGAGGCATTTTTTCAAACAGTTCACTGCCTTGTCTATGCTATTGCTTACTACTATTCTTTGATGGATTTTTTCCAAGCATCCGTAGCTTGTTCAAAAGCACATGTTTTAGGCTTTTAGCCATAGCAGCAAGTCAGTGAACTGTTTGATAAAATGCTTTGGTAGACATGTATGAAAAATGTGGTAGCATAGACAAGGTAGTGAACTGTTTGAAAAAATGCCTCAAAGAAATGTGGTCTCATGGAATGCCATGACGAGCTAATGCAATTGGCAGCTGCTCCTATTTATTAGTTATGCAATGTGAAGTAATTGCATAACTGCTTAGGCTGGCTTTGTAAAAAACTATATTGTAATTGAAATTTGTCATCTATCAGCATCTAGTTATTAGTTATGCAATGTGAAATAATGCTTTGAGTTTGAAAGATGTGCAATGCAATGAATGCAATCAGCGATATGAATGTAAAATACAAAAATCTATTTTCTACATTTCATTAGTTAAACTCTTTATTTTATTTGCTCTCTATATCTCTATGCTATGGAAATGCCTTTCAATTTTTTAAAAAATAGTTTTTATCTTTTGTTTTACAATTTTTTACATTTTTTTTAAAATCCAATGTTTTCACGATTTTTCCCCCATTTTTTCAAAAAATCTTATATTTTTGGTTTGCCGATTTATTCCCCATTTTTTCAAAAAATCTTATATTTTTGGTTTGCCGATTTATTCCCCAAAAGATTTTTGTTGCTATGATATATGGTATTATTAATACTTAAACAGCTAGCTTATATGCCACCATGAAATCCTCTTATATCTCCCTATTTATAAGCAATAACAACTTTATTCAAATCAAAAGATGATTATTTGCACAGCCAACTCGTGGCTTCATAATATGCTGTTAGTTTGTATTTTAAATTATGTTTCAAACAGCATTAAACGGCCTAAAACTATGGCCTAAAATTTAGACACTCCAAACTAAATAATTTAACACCAACACTTGCAATTACTACATACTTGCATTTATCAAGACTTCCTCATTAATATTATATTTATACATTTAAATATATGTACATTCTTGTGAATCCAAGCATATCCACATACATATATACTTATACAAAATGATTTTACGTATATTTATATATGTGTGTACATACTCTTGCCTACCTCATGTACATATATCTAAATATGTAAACATAAATACCTTCCCATTTATATATATATATTAAAAATGTACAAAACGTCCAAGATGCACATAAGCAAACAAAAACTCACATTATCATTTCCATAATCGATAGACAATATTATCAACATAATTATTTTTATATTTATATAATTACACACTTTGCGATAAAAGAATATACTAACACCCTAAAGGCTTCCTCAAGGAAATCTCCCTATAACTCGACTTAGGTTTGAACAACCTCAAGACATGCCCTTGGTTCAACTTACCCGAACATATCACTTACTGACCTGGCACAAGTTGATGAACTCAGATGGCTCCTATTATCTGGCTCTTTAACCACTTCCTTCTCTTAGGTGATACTCCCCCTCATCAACTAGAGGTGCAACATACAACCCTGTTATCCACTTGGAAACCATAAACACGTAGTGAGCCATTTTCATCATATTGCATTCCTCACATTTTCAATCTATCATTATATTAATTCCATTGCATTAACCATTGCATAATCATATATATTTCATCTAATTATTCAACTTGTCAATCATCATAATCTCATAAATTCACATTGCATTCAAGTTAAAGTGAATAGTACATAGTAATTCAGGGATGGGTTGTAACACAGATTATTTCAGTTTGACATATGGTACATTTTGTCAAACAATTTGCATTATACCAATTGGGTGTGAACTTGAGTATAAACCAAATGATAGGGAGGCAAATGCATTAAAATGAGATAAGTCTGAAATTCAAATTCTACTAACACCAAATGAATTAACAAGTTGTTCATAACAGCAAAATATGATATTGCAGCAATATTCATTCAATGATTATTACATTTGTGACCTGAGACATATAACAGTCTCTGCTGCAACCCAGAATGGACAGCAATATTTGTTCACCGTTCAATGCTACGTTGGAAAGCACAGTCAGCTCTGATAACTCCCACGATTACTTTAAATAGAGGTCCACATCAACACATATAACAGTCTGCTGCAACCCAGAATGGACAGCAATATTTATTCACTGTTCAATGCTACGTTGGAAAGCACAGTCAGCTCTGATAACTCCCATGATTACTTTAAATAGAGGTCCACATCAACATACAAAGAAGCAATGTTTCCTTTGCTCAGCAATAGCTAGGTGGCAGCCAAGAAAGAAGACCCCTGCTCGCCCTAGAACTCACCAAAATATGCCACGTCCCATTTGTCATATTCCCCAATGGACAACTAAGGGGCCAAACAATTATAAGAAAAAAAATCCATAAATTATATTTTATGCACCTTTCACATTTGAAGTTAATCATAAAAACATATATCTTTTTACATAAATATTGCTAAAGAATAATCGATCAAACATTTCTTAGTAATTGTGTTTTAAGAAACTAACAAACAGGTCGTTCTCTCTGAACAAATGAAACAACCTTTGAATCGCACCTTTTGCAAAGGACGTCACTCAACCAAAAAGGTGCGATGGTTTAGCATATAGAAAAGGGAAGAAGTGAGACCCGATCTTAGAAAAGAAGACAGCAAACAATGACAAGAGGCAGAAAACGTTCAGGAGTTCTAGCCAATCAGGTGCGGGTTTTCTCCCCACTTAGCCATTAATCACTAGTGATCAGGCAATTATTTTCTATAATTGATCTGTACAGTGTTTGCAAGAAAACTAAGAACTAGTATGGCCTGTTATGTCCACCTATGCAATCTCTAGAACCTATGGCCAATAGCATGTGCAGACCCGAATAGATTCATCCACCCAGATTAGAGATATGGAGCCATCAATGCAACAACACCCGCCATTATGATTCGATCAATATACCTTGCTTGGCCTGCACACTTATCCTTGAATGACTACGATCTCCATTCTATCAAAAGCCATGCCTTGCATTGTGATAATATTCACCTCCATGTACCATTTCCTTACGCTGTAGATATATATATATATATATATGTGTGTGTGTGTGTGTGTGTGTGTGTGTGTGAATGTACTAACTCTGAATATATGATCAATGTGCTGCTTTGATTATGAATATTAGAGTTCTTTAATGTCATTATTGCCATTAATCTAGCAATTAGATCATAGCTTCTTTATTATGATTACTGCATTTATAATTGCTCTATAAGATAATTTGACATGAATCAACAAGTGAATACATTGTGTGTGATCAAATATTGTCTTCTAAGTGCTTGTAAGCCTACTAGGGAGGAAGGGCTTGAGAAAAGTGGTGCCTAAAAACCCCACCCAAGTCCGCCCCTAGAACCCAAGGTAGGGATGGGCCATGGAGGGGTGGCAAGTCCACCTAAGTTTCCGCCTAGTCCCAATGCATGGGTTGGGCCATAGAGAGGTGGGGGTCCCACCTAAGATCCGCTGTGGCCATGGAGGGGTGGTAGGCCAAGGCCACTTATAAGCTTCGTTGGCTTCCCCCAATAGGTCATGTGTTTTCTGAGGTGATGTCATGGGTGGAGAAAGCGGTTACAAGCCACCTAGAGGGGAAGGTTGTAGGTTACAACCCCTTGGACTTAGCCAAGGACTTCGTGCGGATCTACCCATATGGGTAGAGAAAGCAGTTACAAGTCGCTAAGAAAGGGAGGGTTGTAGCTTACAACCTTTGGACTAGGAAAAAGGGCTTTAGGCAGATCCATCCATGCCACTCTTCATGTGTGTTAATGATTGCATTTATGATTATATATTTATATTTGGATACCTAGATATTAACGCTAATGAACATGTGTATATGTGGGAATATTGCTCACTTTGTGGATGCAGGTGATCAACCAAGAATACCCCATCTTAGAGTATCCAATTGGCCAACCCTAACCCTAAACAAGCAAGTTCCAAGATAGGACCAAGTAAGGGACATTACAGTGGTATCAGAGCCCTAATCCTGCCATCCTATGAAACCCTAGTTAAATGCTAACCTACCAAAGGAGAAACTCAAGGAAGAACACCACCCCAAACAACATGATGGACACATCAATGAATAACGAAATGAGGGCATTTATGGAGCAAACCACCCAAGCCCTTAAGGACCAAAATGAAAGGAGTGAGAGGAATTCACAACTTCTCCAAGCTATTCATAATATGAGACACAAGCTCCAACCACTCAGAAAATAATGACCGTACACCTTCAAGAGCGACAAATTCAAGACCCACTATACCTACCTTCTTGCTTGGAGAAGAAAACATGGAAGGGGGGGAACTAATGAACCACCCATAGTCAATGTGGATGAGATTGCAATGGCCTATTATAGACTTGGTCCTAAAGTTAGGACGACCGTCCCCTTTAAAGATTATTGTGATGCCAAACTTAGGGCCACCCCTATAAAAGAGAGAAACCCGCAAATTGACAAGGATCTCAAAAATAGAGTAAGCAAACTAACCCTCCCCAACTTTGTTGGAGAAGGAAAGAACACCGCCCGATCATGGGTTCAAAAGTTACACATATCTATCCTAAGCCCAATGACAAGCAAATTCCATCAAGTTTTCCATGTTACACCTAACTGGGATGGCCCATGATTGGTGGCATCACAACCTCATAACCCAAGGCCATCAACAAGTGTCCACCTATGATGATTTCACCCAAAGGTTGATCAAAAGATTCGACCAAAAACATCTTGAATGGTACTTCCGAGAACTCACTAAAGTCAGGCAACAAGGGACTATTGAAAACTATGCCACTGAGTTTGATTTCACCCAAAGGTTGATCAAAAGATTCGACCAAAAACATCCCGAATGGTACTTCCGAGAACTCACTAAAGTAAGGCAACAAGGGACTATTGAAAACTATGCCACTGAGTTTTAAAAACTGGCCGTTATGGTACCCGAAATCTCCCAAGAGAGGCTCACCTACTTATTCAGAGGGATTAAAGGGATCAAT